>LFZO01001169.1:0-11651 GCA_001578225.1 Pseudocercospora musae | reverse complement strand
ATAGGCGGAACTTCTTAAGCGCTTTGTAGACCCCTAGGCACTCTCTCTTGCCTATATCGTATCGCGCCTCCGTAGGGTTCTATAACCCGGATTCATATCGTATAGGATACCGTACGGATAGCTCTTCCCTATCGCACTATATTAGTACCTTACTATAACCTTCCCTACTAGAATCGATAGCGACTACGATAGTCCCTACGCCTTCCGTATAGTTAATAGATACAAGGGCTAGGGCACTAATTAAGGCTTTCGTAACCCGCTCCTTAGCCTACTAATGCTCCTCGTCCTATCGAAACTTAGCGTCCTTCCGAAGAAGCGTAAATAGTAGCTTGCAAACGATCGAGAACTCCTCAATCTAGATCCTAAAGTAGGTAACTACCCCGACCCATATCCGTACGTCCTTCTAATAGGTAGGTATCGGCTATTTAGCGATCTTCTTAATACGGGCGCTATCCGGATATCTCCTATTCGCATCGGTTACGTAGCTAACGATGTTAATCTTCTAGTAAAGGAGTTGAAGCTTAGAGCTATAGATCGTAAGATATGCACGCTCTAAGTCGTATAGAACCTAGTCTAGGTTCTAGATATGCTCTAGAACAATACGACGAATACTAGGTTCTACCTCCTTATCTCTATACCTTATCTTTAGCCCTTTAACCCCTATGTTATCTAGAAATGGCATAGCAATGTGCGAGATGTAAGTAAATAGGACCTAGTTCATGGCTCGAACAAACTAGGCAACCGAATTAGTCGCTCCCTACGGAAGAGTCGTCTATCGTACGAGACTAAGCGATATATCGAAGCTCGTAATGTCCCTACTACCTTCATCTAATGGGATCTAGTTATATCCCGAAAAGATGTCTATTAGCGAGGCGACGACATAGTTCCCGAAGGCTTCCGAGAAACTATCCGTATCGAGTGGCAGGTTAGCGTCCCTAATCGTTATAGCATTGAACTTTGTAGTAGCATTGATTAGGCGATACTCTTTGTCCTTCCTAGGGACCTACTTCTTACCTACTAGGAAGTATAGATTACGGTACGAAGCATGTAAAGGTTCTAGTATGCCTACTTGCATATGCTTACGGACTATGTCTTCTACGATCGGGCGTAGACTCGGATTAATCCTAAAGGAAGGATACTCCTATAGCTTATGTAGAATGGTCCTAATTTTCTACGGTAGTACGATCTTAGGGTTAATATGGCTAAGGTACGTGAAGTCGTATACCAACACCGCCTCCCTATTGTATAGTAGCTCCTCTAGAAGGTGCCTCTCCGTTGGCGTAAGCTCTAGACTAGTACGAATGTTAGCAAGTCGCTCTACTATTAGCCTCGTCCTATGCTCAATCGTAGAGAACTTCTTCGTAATGTATTTCTAGTTATAGGGCCCTATTCCTAGCGGAAGAGCTACCTCTCGGTCTAGGTAGTCCTATCTCTAGTTCGGGTTACTATTAGGACTAGATCCATCCGTTATGTATACGCTACCTTTAACCGATTTGACCTTGTTAGCTACCCTCTTGTATAGGGTGTAAACGTCTACCGAGGACTAAGTAGGTAGAGGCAACTACTCCCTCCGGCGCCCGCTTCGAAGGTTAGTACAATAGAATAGAGTATACACCTCTTCCGACGTATCGTCTCCATCGTCGAGGCGCTCGATATATAGCTCGTAGTCCCTTCCTAGAATACCGCTAAACACATTGCTATAATGCCCCCTAGGGGGATCATTAGCGGGTACTCCCGATTAGCTACGGGAAGCTTCCGAGTCTTGGTATATAGTCCGAAAGACCTCGATTTCTAAGTTATCGTTTTCTAAGTCGCTATTTCCTAAGTTGCCATTTTCGCCTAGTAGTTCGTCCGGTAGGTCCTAAGGTACTTGATTAGCGGGAAGCTAATCTGTTTAGTATCCCTCCCCCTCTAACCGGAACGAACTCGATTAGTATAGACCGTAGGTATATAGGGCGCAAACTAACGGTCCTATAGTAGCGCTAGAGCTTTTCCCTCTCGATCTAGGCTAGTAAGGCGTTCCCTACGTTTCTAAGTAGTAGCGACTATCTCCTTATAGGACTTGCAACCTTGATTACTAACATAGCTAGTAAAAACGATCTTATTCCCTTTCTAGTCGGTAATGGTACCTTCCTATAATCCATTATTATAGTTCTGCTAGATGCCGCGTACTATGCGAGACTAGGGTCGTCCGAGAAGGATAGGTGTCTCTAGGTTAGCCGCTATCTAGAACGTAAAGGCGTATACGATTCTAAAGGCGTCTACTATAACATTGTAACAAGCCCCTACAAAGGCAACCGTCCTATTAACGCCTCTCATGCCTAAAACTACCTCCTTATTAATCGGCAAGCGAAGCTACTAAGCGAGGACTAAGGGTATAATAAGGGACTCGGAGCCATTATCAATTATGGCATAGACCGGAATACCGCGGTTGCCGATCTTGATATCAATATAGATACTCGGCACGACCGCAAATTCGCGAGTTACTACGGATAGGTCGACCTCTATAGGTCTGCTATATAGGTCCTTAATATCGGCCGGTAGAGTATGTCTAACCTACATGCTAGTAAACTATACCGCGTAGGCGCCTACCGAGCTAGGTACGTTATCGGTATCCGTCGCTCTATCCGCTAGCAACTCCTAGAAGTACGGAAGGTGTTCCAAGGTACGGACGTCGACATACGTCGCCTTACCTTTATCCTTCCGGAAGGCTACTAGATCGCGCATGAACTCTAGATTATTAGGCACTCGCTTCTAGAAGAGATTAGTAGGAACCCTATAGGCTAGGAGATCGCCTATGGATACGCTAGATTAAAGATTAAGAAACTAAGAAGTCTAGAAGATGTTCTACATCCTAGTCGTATCCCCCGCGCTATACTTTTTAATATAATTGTCGAAGCGGAATGACTTCGGATTAGCATCCCTCTTCCTATTATGAATAGGCGGGTTAGCTAGACTAGGAGACGAGTCGTTCGCACTATCCTCCGTTATTTCGATCTCCTAAGACTTAACAACTTGCTAATCTAGCGTAGTAGATGTAGCGCTCTCGGTAGGAGACTCGGTCGAAGTACTAGGCGTAGTACTAACTTATCGCTAAGCCCTCTACTAAGCGGTAATAAGATTCTTAGTCTTAGCAACTGTCTCCTACTATTCCTTGACCTTGTCTATAGCCTTCCGACTAGGTATGCCCGTAGGGGCTATACTAGGCCGCGAAGGGTTCTTAGTCTATGACTTCGTTATAGTAGGCATTATAGTAATCGGGTCCGTATCGTCGTCTCCCCCGTCCTCTTAGAGACCGTACATTTCTACGATTAGCTAGTCGTTCTAGGTTACGGCTACCGCTTTAACTACTATAGTAGGGATAGACCCGTCCTTAGTACGTTCTTCGTCTATAAGTTTCCTAACCCTCTTGCCTTCGCGCTTAGCGATAGCCGCGAAGGTACTATTGCCTAAGACCTCCCAATGGATTAGCCTATACCTAGCTTCTAGTAGTAGTAGGATAATAGCTAGCTTCGGAGTGCGGAGGTCCCATTGGTATAGTATCTACTTACTAGTCTTACCGTAGTACGTCTTACCGTTTTGTTTGTTTATAAAGCCCCTATCTATAAGCTCCTTCTATACCGGATAGTCGTTCTGTATATAGTTAATACTACTTCATATCTAACACTTACTATCAAGATCGGGGTATATCTTCCTCGTACTCCTAGTCCTCTAATTAGCAAAGACATCTACTATAGGCACGTCGGGATAGATGTCGTCGGTATCTCCGATAGTATCCGATACTTTCTAAGTCGTACCGAGCTTATTAGTAGTAGTAACCAACATCTTTAGCTTGTTAATACTAAGGGCGCGAAACTTGTCGATAAACTAGTTAAATTGCTCGTCCTCCTAGCTTAGTAGAGCAACTACTATAGTCTTTGCAACCGGTAGGGGAGCTAATTGAGACTCCGGTAGGAACCTTAGGGTAGGAATAGTAGGCTTAGAAGCGAGACGGACTAAATCGACATCTCTCTTTTCCTCGCTAACGATAAACTTCCTATAGTCGGTAGAGCTATTAATATCCTACTTAACATGCTCCAAGATCCTCTTAAAATTACGGAAGGTATTAGGGTCGTTATTAGTGAGCTTACATCTCTAGAAGATACGCTAAGACATCGGGCCTAGAAGACCCTTTAGGAGTAGTCGGGTCCGCTAAGAGTTCTCGAGGTCTTCCTTAGGAATAGCATCCGTAGCTTTAACGAATTCGCGAATATACTCCTTTAAGTTATTATCTTCCGCACGCGGTTAGGCATATAGGGTCTCAAGCTACGGACGACTACCTTTGACCCTACGGCTATCGTTCTTACGGTACTCCCGTAAGAAGGACTTCTTAAACTTTTCCTAGTTAGCGTCCGACTTGTCGGCCTTATTAGGGTAGCCTTCGAGACTCCTAAGCGTAGTATGTAACTTAGTATCCGTCGTTCGTATAAACATGCGGATCTTCTTAGCGTTAGAACGGTCGTTTAGCTCATACTTAATGAGATTGTCCTTATATCGCTCGATATAGGTAGTAGCGTTGTATCCTTTAAACTAAGGGTTAGAGTCACTACTAGGCTCCGGTAGGTAGCGCCTATTAATACGAGTAAACTCCTTCTACTACTCTATTATCTACTACTATAGCGTCTTAAAGGTAGTAAACATAGCGCTATTGAAATCCATGTCCGGACTAGGTTCTAGTACTCGACTAACGCCTAGTCTAGTAGCACTAGGCCCGGCAGTGCCTAGCCCTATAGCGGGGTTGTCTATCTTAGTAGGCGAACGTCGTATCTATTCGTTAATCGGGTTAGGTTCCTCGTTAGAGGGTGTTAATACTAGGCTCGGCCCTATACCTAAACTCATTTAAACGATTGTTATATAGTAATGAAATCCCTTTTTTTTGTTTTTGCTTTTGTGTAAAACGGGGGATGCTATTGTGCCGCTAGTAGAATAGGTGTTCTTGTTTTTATATAGGCTCGGGTAGCAATAACCCCTTTAGGGGTCATTAGCCTTAAACTTCCCCTAACTAGCCCTATAGCTAGAGTGAAGCCTAAGACTCTAGAGGTAGGAGCTACAACCGAGCATTCTTAGAGCTAATAAACTACCGAACAACATAGCGAGGTTACTAAGCAACTTCTTTCCCTATTTCCTCTTTCGGGGTACCTTCTACTTTTAGTAGAAGGGCCGAAGCACTATCGAGCTAGGCTACGAATTAGAGTTTAGCAACCTCTAGCCTAACCGGGATCCCTTCTCTTCAATAGCCTAATGCTCTCGTATTCGTAGTACGCGTCTCGTACCGCAATACGGGTACAGGTGCCTATCCTACCGTAGACTTTGGCTAGGTCTAAACATAGTCCGGGTAATTAGTCCTCGCTACGCCTCGGGATCGGTTAGTAGAATAAGACTAGTCGACCGGAATAGCATCGTATCGAACAGGTAGCACGCTACCGTACGGTACTAGTAAGGTTTTAGAGGGTCCCCTAAACCCGGAGCGAGTCCTAGAAAGTAATCGACTATCTAGGTCCTAAGCTTTAACAATCTCTAGGGTTTGTAGCTTTTCGGGGTTAAGGCGATGCCCTTATCTAGGAGGTTACTCTTAGTTGTCGCTTCTATCGAGACCTCCTAAGACACTTTTCGTAACTAGCGCTATAGGTCGTTTGTCGCCTCCTACTTGTGCGTAGTCATCCGTACCCAAGGACTACTATTAACCTAACCGCCTAATACGATCGAGAAGAGATAGCCCTACCTTCGGCTATAATAATGAGTAATACCTAAACCTACACAAACCTAAGGGCTAGGCAGTATAGGAAGGGACTATAGGGAGCATAACCCATTAGGCTATAGGCAGCCATGCTAGGCGGACTAACTATCGTAATAGTCGTAGAGGCATATGGTAGTGATTAGAGCTCTATAGTAGAGGCACATGAAATGTAACTAGTAATGTGTACTAAACGAAGGTTAATGATGTCTCTCCCTAGTAGGAAGAGGGCTATATGTACTAATCGAGGCCCCTACCTAACTCGGCAGTCAAGTGTGTCCTAGTTGCTAGCCAATATTACTATTACCGCTAGCATAATAGGTCTACGCCGCGAGATAGGTAGGACCGTCGACTTTAAGAACCTAGTACTCGAGGGTAAGGAGCTCTCTAAGGCCTATCCGTCGCTTACAGTTATCGAGGAGTAGGGTATTAACATCCGCTACCGACTTAACTATCTAACTATAATCCTTAAGTATTAGGGTAGTCTAATAGCGCTCCCGTAGAGCCTAGTCGACTTTGCCTATAATAGCGCGGAGCGAGCTAAGAACGTTACTACCTTCGTTAACAAGAATAAGAACCGTCGACAAGGTACTAAGCTCGTTAGTAAGACAATAATCTACCGAGTTATGTCTACTCCTAAGAAGACCGGTCGGTAAAACCTAAGCCTTACGTTTACTAATAGCGACTTCGACTCGAAGTATTATAAGAAGTATAAGAAGGAGATCGCTACTATTAACCTAGGTAGCTAGAAGGTAGTGTAGCTACTAGCTAACAAGGAGTGCCGCATTAGTAGTTCTAGGTTTATTATAGAGGGACCGGCTCGCATTATACTAATTATTACTCTATCTTAGCGCTAGGCAATCCGTTATTAGGCCGAGGCGTAGAAGGTAGTAGACGAGGTAGCTATCCGAGAGCTCGCCGCCTAAGAGAATACTAGGCTACGTTATACTACTACTTAACAAATCCGCCTATAGTAAGAGTAAGCTACTAAGATAGCTAAGCTACGCTAGTAAGAGGAGGAATATAGGTAGGAGGCGTTACGCCTCGAGGCTACGGTAGCTAAGGAAGATACTAAGTCGGCTAGTAGTAACGGTAGAGGTAAAGAGATAGATTTTGAGGTAGAGATCAAGGACGTCTATACCGACTATATAGGTAGCTAGTTCGGTCGGTTTATAGCCGAGCTAGATACTTAGATACTATAAGCGTTAAGGGAAAGGATATTAGCTCTTTTGCTATAGTCTACGACCTAGCTCGGTAGTTTAAGGATCTATACGACCCTAACGAGCTAGACGATATCTATACTAAGTACCTTAAGATCTACGCGAAGTTCTATAGTCTCTACCTAATTAACGCAAAAGATAACCTTACTAATCGGCTCTTTCTACTTAGTAAGAACGGTAATATAGAGGAGGAGTTTAAGGCCTTTCGTAGTTCTAGTAAGGCTTACTACTTCGCTAGTACCCTAGTTACTACTATACTAGTAGTACGTCTCGGCTTATATACCTTTACGCTAGTTTAGTCTAACATGCCGGTTATACTAGACTAGTTTCTATAAGTAGTCGCTTGGGCCTTCGGATAGCCGGAAGTTACGGTAGTAATAACCGAGCAAGGTAGTACGGCGGTTAATAATATCTTTAACTAGGCTAAGAACCTAAAGGGTAAGGCGTATAGTCTTATAGAGGAGATAGTCGCGGAGGTTGTAATGTATTACTAGTATCTCTATAGCTACCTGCCGGAGAAGTAGACTAGTATTAACCTACTATAGATCCATAGTATTAGTAACTAACTAGTCCGATAGAACCTACCGTTATAGCTCCTTATAGTTACCTATCGACCTAATTACGTATACGAGATTATCTCTATACCGAAGCCTACTAAGTTCTATTACGAGTACGATATACCTAAGAAGAGTAACTTACCTCTAATAGAGACAATACGCTTGAATAGCAACGTTCTAGAACTAATCGAAGGCATCGGCGCTAATCGAATACGTATATCGGTCTTCTTCGAAGTAGAGGATAAGCTTGCCTACTCTTAAGGTATCGACTATATACATAATCCGGAGATTTTCGCTATATAGGTATAGAAGCTTAAGGCTCGTAGCCTTATACTATTAAACGGTTAGGTAGGAGAGCTAACTAATAAGCATCTTACGAACGAGGATTTGGAGGCTATAAGCGGCTAAGGTAAGGCTACGTAGTAGAACTTAAAGCTACTATCGGAGGGTTCTACCTCGTTTAGTATACTATATCTACCTTACGGCGACATTGCCGGTACCGCTACTCGGATCCGTATAGATCTAAGCTTCTATCGCATTAAAGGAAACAAGGTTAAGGATTTCAATCTTACCGTCGCCTAGGTCGTAGAGGCTTACCGATACCTAATACCTATTACTCGCTAAGGCGGTACGATTCTATACGCGTTCCCTTACGCTATCTAGCTTACGGGCCTTAGGCCTATAGTAGACGCTCTTATAGGGCGTATTCCGTAGTCTAATCCCTCTATTCGAGAGGAGCTTAATTTGGTTTTCGCGCTAGACTCTAAGGGCCTTTAGGGCTATATTAAGGAGTAGAACCGGCGCGCCTACAATACGGTTCGCAAGGTACTTACGCTTTAAGCTAACCTTAAGCATAAGTTATATAGCGAGAAGAGCTACTATGCCTTAAAGAGCCTCTCCGACTAATAGGAAGATAACGAGGTACCGAGCGAGAGCTATAGTAAGTACGAGCTTCGCTAATTGCCTATACTTAGGGTTAGATAGTAATTAGGAGGGATATTGCCTAAGAATAGAACTGTAAGTAGAACTGTTAATAGACCTAGGATTAATAGCCCCTAGGGATACGATTGAAAGTCTACCTAAGGTAGCGAGCCGAAGAGCTTACCTATTTGTTTTCTATATACATAATCGCGGTATTGTGTCTAGTTAGATACCTAGAAAGGGAGGGATATTAGCTAGTAACTAGGATATACTTAACTGCCGAGTTAGGTAGGGGCCTCGATTAGTATATATAGCCCTCTTTCTACTAAAGAGAGACATTATTAACCTTCGTTTAGTACACATTACTAGTTAAGTTTCATATGCCTCTACTATAGAGCTCTAATTACTACTATATGCCTCTATAACTACTACGATAGTTAGTCCGCCTAGTATAGCTACCTATAGCCTAACGGGTTATACTACCTATAGTCCCTTCCTATACTACCTAGCCCTTGGGTTTGTATAGGTTCGGGTACTACTTATTATTATATATCTATAGTAGAGGCATCTTCGGCGTTGTAGTCGATATGAGTACTAAACAAGCCGCTAGTATAATTCGAATAAAGCGAACTCGAATGAGAAACCCTACTAATTCGAATAAGATAGGCCTCGGCCGATACCTCTATAGTCTTTGTCTACAATATACGGCTTAAGAATACCAAATCTTGACCCTAATCTACTACAATAATTACTTTAAACGATCGATTAAACGTGTAGCTAGCTAGAGCTAGATAGATACCTATTCGAAGATAGAAAGCCTTCTATCGTAGCCCTCGCGAGAGGCCTATATTAATATAGTACGAGAACTAATCGGTAAGTCTTATTCGAATTAACTATGCCTATTATTCGAAGGATAACTACTTATAATTCGAATTAGCCTATCCTTCGAAGAAGGTACGAGATTGGGCGATTAATAAGCTATTACTAACGATTCGATACGGTGTAAATTCATACTAGTCTATAATAGACCCTTTTATCTTCCGCCGTATTCGATCTTATACGAATAGTAAATACTATCAAGTCTTCGGGTATATAGACGTATTAGGGAGGTATATAGTAGGATCTTCTTCCTACGATTAAATAGTACGTTAATTCGAATAGGGCGCGTTATGATTCGGATTATCCTTAAATTTAATTCGAATTACTCTAATTCCCTTATAGGTTAATAATAATCGACGATCGACTAGTATCTAGCTAGCAAATCCGAGAAGATACTAGTATTCGATAAGGCTAGCGTAACGACGGTAGATATAAGCGGGTCGCTTATTTACTCGCTCTATTAAGAAGTAGGTTTCTATCCGTAATTCGAATCGCTAATGTTACTAATTCGAATTAAGTACTAACTCCGAAATATTCCTATAATATCTTTCGTAGCGAAGGGTCTACTCCTAGAAGCTTAGCTATAGCGGCTATTACTATTAACGATAGCCCGTTATAGCCCTCGAAGAAATCGGTAACCCCGATTCCGAGAGATTTATCTATCGCTCCGGCCCCTAATTCGAGTTAGCCGAGTACTAATTCGAGTTATACTATACTTCCTCCTAAGCGCCCGATCGAAGGTTCTATCGCTTCCCTATCGTCGCTATTAAGTTCTATATTAGTTGCCTTACCTAAGCGAACTAAAGCATAACAATTAAAGGAAGAACTAGCTATCGAACTAGATAAGAGACGAGAAGCGGCCTAGACAAAGAAGTTAGAGAATAATCGGCTAGAATTAGAGAACCGTAAGCTTCGACGTAAGCTTAGAATAGATAGATAATTCGACTCTATAGCTATTTCGAATAAGTATATTGTTTCCTTCGAATTAGATTGCTATCTTATTCGAATTAGGTTGCTTTTAGATCTTCCTTCCTTAGATCTTGAAATAGCCCTAAGTTACGATAACCGATATAGAGACACGTCTTTTTAGCGTTCTTTAAATACGCTAAACAAGGTACTTTATAACGATGCCTTTTTAGTATACTAATTATCGCCGCTAAGTTAGGTTTTTTAGTCTTTTTATTTCGAGGCGTAGGAAATTGTTAAGGTTGTCCTATTATCGAGCTAGGTAGAATAGGCCTAGAAATCTATTAGAATTATTATATAATAGTAAGCAATAGTTACTTACGACGGCGCGGCCTAGACGTCCTAGTGGGTTGGTTCGGGTTAGGTTCGGGTTCAAAACCGAACCCAACCTATTTGTCTAGGTCTAATCTTAGGGAACCGGAAGTTTGTCCGGGTTTAAACCTAAAAATTCAATAGGTTCATAGCGAATAATGGAAACATTAGAAAAGCGGAAATTACGAAATATCGAGATAGAGAACATATTGTTATTTATATATGCTACCATTATCGTAGTCCTAAAGGACAAACTAGTTATTTCTTCTATATATACTACTAGTATCGTAGTCCTTGAGGACAGAGCAGTCATTTCTTTCTATAGCATAGCGCTAATAGCTACCCTTTCGTTCCTTTATTACGTGCGACGGTTCTTGTATAGATTCTCGCTAAAGTCTATATCTCTAATAAAGATACCGTAGCCCTTTAGAAGCAAACTTAGTATAACAATGTCCTTCTACTAAATAGTAATACGCTTAGTATAGACGGCTAGTAGGTTAATAGCTATCTAGAGTTAGTATATACTAAGGACGTTAAGGAGCAATATATACTCGAAGAAAGTTGTAAGGTATGCTTTAGAGGCCTTACGCAATGCCTCGATAGCATTGAACTAAATGCGGAACTAGCTAGCGCTAGTGATACTAGTATCGTAGATCAACTATTTGATTAGTCTCTAGAATAGCGCTTGCGGGATCATAAGGTCGGTAGATATTTGCGTAGTCTTGATCTACTATAGTACGTTTTCTAAAAGATAATTAGTTGCGGCCGGCTATACGGCTAGCTATACGGCCGGCTATACAAGAAGTAGAACTTACTACCTACGTTTCTACGACGTACGCTTATAGTTACCTTCTTATTTAGCTTGCTAGGCTTAAAGGTAGTACTTTTCTAGGCCTTGCGGGTAGTAGCGTAGATATTGTAAAGGATACGAGTAGTGCCTTTCTTATTCTTCTTAGCGGCGGTAGCGACGGACTTTCTAGCTATTCTAGACATAATAAGTATACGACTAAAGGTATAGAACTA
>LFZO01001168.1:0-23067 GCA_001578225.1 Pseudocercospora musae | reverse complement strand
ATTCCCTTATAGCCTAGCTTAGCTAGTATCTTATAGTACCTACTCGTCTCCTCGAGCTACTTCCTCTCGATATCGAAGCAATAGTATAGAGCTTTTGCTCTACTACGTCCCGGGCGTACTATATCCTTAAAGTAGTAGCGGTAGAGATTATAGTTCTAAGGCTAGTAGCCTAGCAAATTTAAGCGAGGCGTACTTCTAAAGTATAGTAGGAAGGTTTTGTCCTATATATTAATATTTCGAATAACGGCGCGCTTAGCGTAGATATAGATTTCGTATAGTATAGGGAAGCGTTCCTAACTTAAAGCTTTCTATAGAATTGTTAGTAAGACCTAACTTTTTAGCTAGCTATATAGCTAGCTATAAAGGATATATCTAAACTCTACTATTTCCTACTACTTTCAATAGCTTTCTAATCTAGACCTTAGTCTATATATCCCTCTTAAACTACTTAATTGCCTATAGCTTTATCTATATCGAATAAATAGCCTTATATTAATATATATATACTATACGAAACTCGATATCGAGAAATTTTAGATAGTAAAGTTCCTTAGCTACCTCTTATATCTTAGCTTTATAACTTAGAGTAAGAGGCTAACTCGGATTAATAAAATCCTAGTTCCTAGAATCTATAGATAGATCTTTTATATCTAAGTTACTCTATTTATACTATTCTATTAGATAATCGTCGAGTACTATCTCTATTAAGCTTACGCTAGTTAAAACATCTACTATTATATATTTATCGTATAGATCCTCTTTGTCCTTTATCTTAATCTCTTTCCTAGATTATATTAGTATTCGATTAATAATAAATCTAATAAGGCTAGCTATATAGCTAGCTACATTAATACTTATCCTCTATTTAGAATTCCTCTACTATAAGAAGACTAATCTTAGGTTAGATAGCTTCTCTTCTTATTCGGCCTTACTTTTCTACTAGAATATAGCTTTATCCTATTTAGGTCTCTTCTTCTACTTCTCTAGCTACTATTAGAATATAGTTTACTTAGCTCTTTCCTCTTTCTTAAGGCTTGTTTAGTCTTAGATATCTATAAGACTCGTTTTACGTCTACTATAGTCTTCCTATATATAGAATACTCCTCTTTTGTCTTATAACGCTTTAGGCTCGATACGCGATTACTAGGTTTACTTTTCGTATCGTAGATATAGTTACTAAGCTTATAGTTACCTTAATATAGTTACTAAATACTACGATAGATAGTAGATTAACTAGGATACTTATTCTAGACTATCTTATATAGTTTTTATAGGATATTAATATCGAAGTTTTCGTAAGATAAGAATTAGTAATAAAGCCCTAAAACTTATAACGTAACCTATACAAGGTTTCTATAGTAATAGCGATCTAGGTACTAGGTAGATACTATAGGACGAGTACTAAGTAGTACGAAAGTAAAGCTACCTTTATATAGCTAGTAGTATAGCTAGTCTTTTTAGTAACGCTTATATAACCTAGAAAAAGTCTAGGTTCCGACCTAAAATTATTATAGGTCCTAGAACCCGAACCTATACTAATCGTCTAGTTCCTACTAAGAAACCGAACCTAGATCTAATTTCTCGGATTACACCTAATCTACTAGGCTATCTACTATTAAAGAGATTAAGGATCTAGTAGCGCTAGCTAACTAGATAGCGATTAAAATTAATAGCTAGTTAAATAGGACGATATAGGTATTATTCCTCTCTATTAAACTTAACTTTATCGATAGGTAATAGAAATACTATAAGTTAATAATTAGATTTCCTAGAATTATAGATAGATAGATAGATAGATTTTATATTACTATACTATTCTAACCTATAGACAAGTAGCTATCTCTAGTATTCTTTAGGAGGGAAAAAGCCCTTTACTCTACCTTCCTAGCTTCCTTGAAGCCCCTACCGGTTTTGTATAGCGTTAAAAACCTCTACGTTCTATTATACTATTAGGGATACTAAGCCCTACCCTTAGTTATACTAGTCTTTTAAATATTAAGAGATTCCCTATATCTCTATTACGTTAACTAGATTATGTCTACTTCCTCTAGTTTAGTATCCTTTATTAACTTGTTCCTTTATAGCTTTTAAACTAGGTAGGAGAGCTATCTAGTTTAGGGAATAGGATAGTATCCCTATCCCTTTTATCCCTTTCCTCCCTTCCCTTTAAACATAGGTTATTATTATTCCTCCTATTTTCTAGTTAACTTCTACTATAGCTCTCTACTAAGCTATAAACTATCCCTACCCTTACTTAGTATCTAGTTACATAACCTATACTACTAGAATTCGGATTTCCTATATTGGATTCTATACTTAGGTATTCTTTATAGGCTACCTTATATATGGTATAAGGAGTAGTTTGTATTAGATACCTAGCCTTTAGAACTAAATTAGTACCCCTAGGGGGAAGCTAGGGCCTAGGGGACAAGTCTAGGGCTATACTCCCCTAAGGGCTATAGATCTATAGGGTTACTAAGTACTTTATCCTCTATATTCCCTCCTCCTTTAATTAGTTATTAAAACCTCCTCTTTAGTTATTCCTTCCTTCTCTTCGGGACAATTAGTCCTAGGTTACTACTCTAGGTCCTTATCCCTAGGGTAGATTCCCTCCCTAGAAAGGTTAGCCTATCGACTCGGTATTGGTTCTTATACTAGTTATAGCCGCGCTAGGCTCGATAGGTAGTCCGGATAGTTTTCTAAATAGCTAGTCGCCTTAGAGCTAGCCTCCTTTTACCCGGGCGCCTTGTACTACCTTCCTAGGTAGCGCTAGCGGGTAGGAGAGATTTGGCTCTATCGACGACGTCGTCGCCTCTAGGTTCGTAGCTAGTACTACGTATAGGTACTCTCCTTCGCTAACTACTCTAATTATATAGTATATAGAGCTAAGGGATAGTAATAGTAGAAGAAGGTTAAGAAATCGCGAACGTCGTTTATATTTAGTACCTAGGTCCCTAAATAGGACGAGATCGAGGTAAGGGAAGCTCTAGACGAACTCGAGATATATCGAAGATAAAGTAAGTACTACTATTAGTATAGTTATTATCCTAAGCTATAAGCTAACGAAAATTAGATTTATCCTATCTTATAAACGATTTCTTAGAGGATAATATATTAAGGATATAGTCTCGAATCGCTAAGAGTTATCTAATAATTACTATAATTACTCGGAATATCCTAGTAATTCCTAGAATAGGAATCGGAATAGAGTACTTATATAGTATTAGGTAGTATTAGTACCGATACAATCGAATATATAGTCTAACTGTCTTTAAGATAATAATAATTAATCGGAACTTTCTTATATAGAAGAAATATTAAGGAAAGAATAATCCTTATACTATAATATTAGATAACTTACTTAGAGAGGAAGCGAGAGTAGAGAAAGATAAGAGTAAGAACTAGGATAAGGAAGAAGATACTCGATTTAGCCCTTCTATCTAATTAATTAGTAATAACGAGGAGGAAGATAATAAGTCCTCGAAGCGAAAGTAGAAGCAATATTAAGGGGATCTAGATAGGAATCCTAAAAAGAGGATCTATAGATAGTAAGATTAATAAAATTAATATAGCCGGCCTTATAGCTAGCTAGGTAAAGTCCCTTAGATCTATACTAAGCTCTAGGTACTATCTCTAGTTATAAGTCGCTATCTAGATATAGTTAGTTATCTCTATTATTATACTAAGCTAAGAGCTAACTATACGAGTTTTTAATAAAGTATACTATCTACTCTACTATATATACTCTATTTATCCTATAGTCGCTAGCTAGCTATATAGCTAGCTATAGTAAGTAGCTACTACCTTACCTATACTATACTCGAATAAGTATAGCCTATAGCCCTTCTAGTTTCTAATATAATAAACTACGACTTATAGGCTTTAAGGGGAAATAGTTAGGAGATAGTAGCCGAATATTATATAATACCTATTCCTCTATGTCTATAGTTATAGGATAGACATATTTAGTAGTACTAAGGGACAAAGAAAGAAGAATAGTTATATAGCCTTACTCGTAGATAGAGGCTATACTAAGATCTATCTACTATATAGAGTATATATTAGTTCATAAACCCTTTACTTTACTCTTTACTATACTTTCTATACTAAGAATATATCTATACTCTTATTTAAAGAGCTATATCGTATACTATATAAGCTCGTATTAAATAAGAAAGACTAAGAGCTATATTAGAAGATTATAGACTTAAAGGGGAAATAGTTAGGAGATATAGTATAACTAGCTATAGGTAAGAAGTTATAATTCTACCTATACTATACTCGAAGAAGTATAGTAGATAGCGCCTCTCGCTTCTTATCTCTCGAATTCTATTAATAAGAGTATAAAAGAGTTATTAATATATACTTCAATATATACGAGCTAATCCTAACCTACGATATTAGTAGTAAGTAGAAGGTAGATAGTACTTTTAAGATATAGATTACTTTAGGATTAATAGATATATATATCCTAGAGTCGTCCTTTAGTATCTAAAGTTTAAGTAAAAGAACTACGAAGCTAAGGATAGAAAAGTATAATAAAAGATATAAAGGAAGATCTTATACGATATATAGGGCTACTACGTAACTACTAATAAGTACTAAGCCGAGTAACTAGAAAGTAAGCTAGAGAACTAGCTAGTAATAAGTAAGTAGTTATTACCTTACCTATACTAGACTCTAATAAGTATAGTATATAAAGCCTCTTGCTTCCTATTTCTCGAATTCTATTAACGATAGTATAAAGGAGCTCGCTATAGATACCGCGTTCTCTACTATATATTAAGGAAGGTCTTTTATAGTATAAAGCGCTACTACGTAACTACCGATAAGTATTAAGTAAAGTAGCTAGAGATTAAGCTAGAAAAACGGCTAACTATATAGCTAGCTATAGGTAAGTAGCTATTACCTTACCTAGACTATATTCGAATAAGTATAGCTTATAGCCTCCCTAACTTCGTATCTAAAGAATTATATTAATAATAGTAAAAAGGAGTTCGCTATAGTATCGCGCCCTTCGATCCTTTTATTAGGAGGTATCTATAGATACAAGTTCTTAGCTTAATAGTAAGCTCGAGTAAGTAATACGGCTTACTAGAAGGCACGCAAGATTCCCTTTAAGGATATATAAAAAGTTATCTATAATAAGTTAAAGACTCGCTTTCCTCTCGATAGTCCTAGAATATATATTATTATATATACTATCTCTTATATAGGTACTATAGTTTAATAGTCTACCAATCTATCGATCGGTATATAGCTAGCTATAGGTAAGTAATTATTACCTTACCTATACTATACTCGAACAAGTATAGCCTACTATATCTCTAGTTTCTTATTTTACAATTTTAGAGTAACTTATAGTAGGCGAAAGGTTTCTAATAGAGCTAAAGATAGTATAGTAGGATTACTAGTTCTATATAGATATACTAATAGATATCTTAATATATATAGACTACGTCTACTATACCGATTACTACTAGCCTTCTATCTTTACTAAGTCTATAGAAATCTTTCGTAACTAGATCTTATAGACGCTACTATAACTAAATAGTAACGATCTTCTTAAGTACTTTACGAACCTTATTTCAACTAGACTTAGATAGACCAAGATAGCGAGTATTACGATTATAGGCCTAGTCGATCTATCTAGAGTCGAAATAGGCTAAGAAGGGCTAGGATAGCCTATCTTTGCCTATAGGTATATATCTTCTCTCTAGATATCTCCCTTTCCTTTCTTCTTTAGTAATTCGAGTAGTTCTAATCGAGTACTATATACTACGTATTATATATCTCTTTTATATACGAAGAACTCTTCTAAAGTATACTATATAGTACTTAAAATAGTATAGAAGAAAGTAAAGGCCTTAGTATTAAACCTAGTTAGCTAGGAGAATAACTAGGAAAACTTTCCTAATACTAAATAGGATGATAATTCCTCTATCCTAGCTAATACCTCGCTAGGAAATATTATCGATAGCGATAAGGGATAGGACGATACTAAAGAAGACCTAGATAATAAGGCCTTAGTAGTCTAGCTCTAGTATAAGGGAGAACGAGGTAAATAGGCCGAGTAGTACCTCGAATTAGCCTATCGTAGGAAAAGGATAGCCGATATAGCTTAGGAAGCCTTCCTTTTTATAGATTAAGGAATTATTTAGCTAAACGTAATCCCTACTAGACTATCCTCTATATCTATAGAATTAGCTATCCCTAAGGTAAGGAATCTCTATATATTAGAGGACAAGGGATATATAGACTATAACTAATAGATTAGAGACTATAGCCGTATCTTTAGGAAGGGCCCTTATATCTATTCTATAGAAGTAATAAAGATAGACCTAGTCGAAGAATAGATAGAGAGGAAATAGTAAGTTAAATAGAAACGATATACTAGGTATTTAGACCTAGAGGAGTATACCTAGGAAAAAGTAAAGTAGATAATACTAGACTCTATAGAGACGAAGGAGGAACGCTACTAATTAGCCCTAGATAGACTAAAGTAGACTTACTAGGATAGTCGTATTCTATCTAAGCTACTAGACTATATAAAGATCTAATAGGATAAGATTAAAGAGGATTATTAGAACTATATAATATACGACTTCGTTATAGCTATAGATATAAGAATCCGATACTATATCGAGGTAGGCTAATAGCGCTTCTAGACCTTAATCGAAGTAGAAGAGGTAGCAAATACCTACTACTACTTACTAGAGAACGAGCGTAGGTCCTATAGGGATAAATACTAGAGTAATAAGAAGCGTAGTTACTCCGACTTAGATAATAGTACTACTAGCTTAGTATTAGATAAGCTATCTAGAAACTCTAGAGGCTATAGCTAAAGGGGGAAAGGTCGAAGCTCTCTATAGAGGCGCTAGAACGCGTATAATAGGTCTAAGGAGGACTAAGAAGTTCCCTAGTACTAGTACAATCGCGAGATAGGCTATAAGAGGCCCTAATATTCTACCTATAATCTAGAATTAGGAAAAGACAAATCTACCTAGTAGCCCTCCTAGCTATAGTAGGCTAGGTTATTTATATTAAGGAATAGAGGAGGAGCGTAGAGCCTAGTAGACTAAGATAGCTCGAATAGGACTAGTTTTAGTTAATCTAACTAGACGTTAAGCTATAATAGGATAATAACTACTATATACTTAAAGGGCTTATCGATTACGGCTCCTAGGCTAATATCTTAGATAGTATAGTAGCTAAGGAGGCTAGTCTCGCCCTAAGTAATATAGACGCTAAGTAGTATAAGATCCTTAATAGCTAATTACTAGCTATAAGTAGTAAATACTATATATCCTACGAAGTATTAAATATAAGTAGTTAGTAGCGAGGCTACGTAGATAACTTCGCTATTAGAAGGATCTATAGCTTCGATATCGTACTAGGTATATCCTAGTTAGAATAGTAGAATCCTTCGATTAACTTTATAGCTAAGATAGCTATCTAGAGGAGAGAGGGGACTCGTAAATAGTATCCCTATACTATATTAAGCCCTTCTAACTTCTCGAAGGCTATATTAGATAAGGATATATATCTCTTCGTAATATCGATAGTTAAGATAGACTAAGACGATCTAAATAGCCTTCTACTAGAGTATAAATACCTCTATAGAATATTCGAGAAGGGAGACGCGTTCCTACTTCCTAATTATAGTCTATACAAGCTATCTATTAACCTAGTAGAGAATAAGATCCCTTCTTATAATCCGTTATATAACCTCTTAGAGACTAAATTAGTAGTCCTAAGGAAATACCTTAATAAATATCTCGAGAGGGACTAAATCTACTTATTAAAGTCCCTAGTAGATACTAGTATCCTCTTTACTAAAAAGAAAGATAGTAGCCTTCGACTATATATTAGCTACTAGAGTTTAAATACTATTATAGTAAAGAATCGATATTCCTTATCTCTTATATAGAAGTCTCTAGACTATCTTACTAAGGCTTAGGTCTTTATAAAGCTTAATATTTAAGATACCTACTATAGGATCTATATTAAGTAAGGGGACGAGTAGAAGACTACCTTCTAAACGAGATATAGGTACTTCGAGTATACTATAATACTATTTAGGCTTATAAACGCCCTAGTAGTATTCTAGAGCTATATCCTTAGTACCTTATCGAACCTAGTAGACACGATCTATATCGTCTATCTATATAATATCCTAATATACTCTTAGAATATAGTAGAATATACCTAGTATATTACTACTATTCTTAAGATACTCTAATACTATAAGCTATATACGAAACTTAGTAAGTACGAGTTTAGTAGGGACTAGATTAGGTTCTTTAGCTATATAATTACTCTAAATAGGATCGAAATAGAGCTAGAAAGAATTATAACGATTAGAGAGTAGTCTAAGCTAAGGAGTATAAGGGATATATATATCTTTATTAGGTTCGCTAACTACTATTAGTATTTTATTAGGCACTTCTCCTAAATAGTAGCTCTACTAAATTAGTTAATAGAACGAGGGCCTAATATAGCTAAGGATAGGCGAAGGTAACGTAAGGAAGAGTTATAGTAGCTCTCCTTAGATATAGAAGCGAGATTAGTATTTAACTAGCTTAAGGAGGCGTTCTATATAGCCTTAGTATTAAAGTACTTTAACCTATCCTAGCTAATTAGGATCGAAACGAACGCCTCGACCTATACTATATTAGGCGTTATAATACAATAGTATAAGTACGAGGATAAGATATACTAGTTCTTAGTTACCTTCTTCTTATATAAGATAAACGATATAGAAAGGAAATTACAATATCTATAATAGCGAGATACTAAGGATAGTCGAATACTTTAAGTACTAGTATTACTACTTAGAGGGTATATAGTATTAAGTAGATATTATTATAGACTATAATAACCTTATATAGTTTATAACGACTAAGGAGCTTATAAGGCGATAAGTTTGCTAAGCCGAGTAGCTCGCTATATTCGACTTCTATATCTCGTACTATCTAGGAAGGAAAAATAGGATAGCTAATAGGACTAGTAGGCGCTTTAACTATATAGAGATTAACTACTCTAGTTACTAGCTAAACGAGGAGGACTTATATACTTACTTCGAGAGGCTATAGAGGCAACTTGTAGATAGGAAGTCCTAAGATAGATCGATAAGGATTACCTTAGTATAACGAGGACTAGAAGGATATAGTAAGTCCTTTATCTACCTCGCTAGGATAGCTAAGATTAGAGAGGTATATAGTAGCCTTACAAATACTATTCGGATAGTACTAGGGACTAACGCTAAGGTAATTAGGATTAAGATAGCTCTCTAGAGTAGAGACGAGTTACAATAGCTATAGCTAGTACAATAGAAGGAATCCTAAGGATTCCTCTTCTACTAGGATATAATATACGTACTAGTAGATCTACTTCGCCTAGAAATCCTCTAGCTCTACTACAACGATCCTATATTAAGGTACTTTAGGTTCGAGAGGACCCTATAGCTAGTATAGAGAGAATACTACTAGCCTAAAGTTAGGTACTATATTAAGGATTATATATATAGCTATAAGGTATATACCTAAGTAAAGCTATAGAGGTATTTGCCCTATAGGGTACTATATACTAAGAAATCCTCTAAGGCGCTATAGGAGGATCTAACTCTTAACTTTATTATAGACCTATCTCTAAGTACTATTCTAGATTAGACCTACGATAGTATCCTCGTTATAGTAGATAGGTACTCTAAGATAGCCTATTATATTCTATATTAGAAGGAGATTATAGCTAAAGGGCTAGTAGATATCTTCTTAAGGAAGGTTATCTATCTATATAGTATCCTATAGTCTATTACGTCCTATTAGGGACCGATCCTTATCTCTAAGTTCTAGAGTAGCCTCTACTACGATAGAGGGGTCTATAGGGGCCTTAGTACTATCTACTATCCCTAGATAGATAGCTAAACCGAGCGCTAGAACTAGACTATAGAGTAGTATCTATATATTTACTATAACTTCGAGTAGAACAACTAGGCATATCTCCTAAGCCTAGCCGAGTTTATATATAACGATAGTTAGTATATAGTAATAGGAATAACGCCCTTCTAGATATATAATATCTAGGATCTACTCTATACTAGATAGCCTAAAGTACCTTAGGTAGAGGGAAAGATACCTTAAGCTAAGATACTTATAGCTAGAGTAAAGAGTATTTAAGATAGCCTAAAGGTTTAGCTAGAGAAGGCAAAGGAATATTAGGCTCGATAGTATAATAAAGGATAGAAGCCTAAAACCTATACTATTAGTAACTAGATATACCTTAATATAAGGTTCCTTAATATAGTCTACTAGTCGAAGAAGCTAGACTATAAGTATATAGGGCCCTACTAAGTATAGAAGGTAGTTAACGATATAGCTTACTACCTTAAGCTACCTAAGGGCTTTAATATATATCCTATATTCTATATATTCCTCCTCGAGGACTATCTCGAGCTAGAAGTAACCTAGAGGGACTAAGAGGATCTATCTAAGGTATAGATAAGTAACCTAGATATATACGAGATCGAAAGGATTATCTAAAAGGAAAGGGACCTAAGGGAAAGTAGGAATACCTTATATCCTAGAAGGGATATAGAGAGGAAGAGAATACCTAGGAACTAGTAGAGTATCTAAGTAAGGTAGCTCTTAAGGCGTTCGGTAGATAGATAGAAATACCTAGGAACTAGTAGAGTATCTAAGTAAGGTAGCTCTTAAGGCGTTCGGTAGATAGATAGAGGACTAGAAGAGGCCCTAAAGGAACGTAAGTATAAGGTAGTATCTACTCCTTATATTAATAGGGCGTACGCTCCTATAGACTAGTAACGTAGTATAGATACGAGCCCTTCTAGTACTAAATATACTCTTATAAAAGAGGTATATAATACGTAGTATATAGTACTCGATTAGAACTACTCGAATTACTAAAGAAGAAAGGAAAGGAAGATATCTAGAGAGAAGATATATGCCTATAGGCTAAGATAGGCTACCCTAGCCCTTCTTAGCCTATTTCGACTATAGATAGGCTAACTAGGCCTATAATCGTAATATTGCTTCCCCCCTTTATAGGCCTCTATCCTAGAGGCTAGGAATAGAAAACTTTACTTATAGTCTATTATTATATATAAAGGATACTAACTATTGTTTAAAGAGCTTACTTAGGTAGTAATAACGCTATCGCTATAGTCGTCGTAGGGATTTAAGCTATCTAAGTTCCTTTAATTTAATCCCTTTTATAATATATATCTACTAGGTATAATCTCTACTACTACTACTACTACTACTACTACTACTACTACTACTACTACTACTACTACTACTACTACTACTACTACTACTANNGCTATAGCTACTATAGGGATTTAAGCTATCTAAGTTCCTTTAATTTAATCCCTTTTATAATATATATCTACTAGGTATAATCTCTACTACTACTACTACTACTACTACTACTACTACTACTACTACTACTACTACTACTACTACTACTACTACTACTACTACTACTACTACTACTACTACTACTACTACTACTACTACTACTACTACTACTACTTCTATACTTAGTACTAGTAGTAGCTAACTATCGTCTATCCTTCTCGAGGCGATTTAGGCTAACTTAGTATAGTAGTTTTCCTTTTTCTAGTAGTAGTGCCCTTTTTAGTCCTTACTAGCTATCTTTATAGTACTTTAAGTCTTCTTAGCCTATTTCGGCCTAATAGCGATCTATATAAAGTTCAATAGCAATCTATACCTTAACTATACTAATATTATATAGGATTATATAAGCGGAAGCTATATTATCCTTCTCGAGGCTATATGTCCCTAAATCGATCTATCTAGCTATAAGGAGGATCTTACTAACGAGACTAAATACTTCGACTATCTAAAGTTTACCTCTTATAGCTTAGGCTACTTCTAAGTAGATTATCTTAGTTCGAGATAGATCGAATAAGGCTAACTAGTATCTAGATTCCTATAGAATATAAGCCTACTATTAAGGGAGCTAGCGGATTGTACTAGGAGGCCTTAGATAACCTAACTAATAGTAAGAAGACTAGAGAGGCCTACTAGGCTTATATAGCTATCTACGAGAAGGTTAAGAAGTATATATTATCCTATAGAGAGTCGATTTGTACTAACTAGGGCCCTTTAGGAAGTACCTACGTTTCAAAGATACTAGTAACCTCTATACTTATATAGGTAAGGCTAAGTTTAATATATCTAGTCTATTTTAATCCTCTTTATCCTAGTTTGCCTTAGCTAACTTTATTTAGGTCTATAGAAGGACTACGATACTATAATAAGAGAGGAGATAGGGCGTAATCTAGCTACTAAGATATATATAGCTCCTTTTAACTCATTTCGGCCCTAGCTAACCTTATTCGATTAGATCCTAACTAAGAAGTATAAGTATATTAGAAATAGCTACGTTTCGTTATAACGAAGAACGAAGGGACTAGAGAGAGACTAGTAGGAGATTACGAAGGGCCTAAGTATCTACCTTTAGTTATACGTAGATTAAGTTAAGGCGTTTTAGCGTAGTCTAGGTTATATACCTACTAGTAAGGCCTATATAGCTCTCGTATAGCTAGTAAAGGAGACGCCGAGTACTAACGATCTATCTAGGAAGTTCGTAATCCCTTATAAGCTCTTTTAGGGATAGTAGGTCGACGAGGATTCTTTTAGTACCTAGTAGGGCCTTCTTAGATCGAGATAGCCTATTTTTTTCCTTAGTATAAGTTAAGTCTTAAGTTAGTAGTTCTAGTTATCCCTAGTTAGTATATTTTAAGCTATTTAGGCTTCCTTAAGTAAGGAGTTAGCTAGATATATCTAAATGTATTTAACTAAGGCTAGGTATCCTCGAGTTTATCTATATAATCCTATTTTGCCCTATCTAGACCTATCTCTATACCTATTATATCTCGTTTAGGTACCTATCGCTAAGCGTAAGGATACTAGGCCTATAGTAGAAGAGGAGAGTATATTTAGTATCGGAAGGACTTATATCTATACTATATTACTACTCTATAGTAGCGTACGTCCTATTAATATAAGGAGTAGGTACTACCTTATACTTACGTTCCTTTAGGGCCTCTTCTAGTCCTCTATCTATCTAGCGAACGCCTTAAGAGCTACCTTACTTAGATACTCTACTAGTTCCTAAGTATTCTCTTCCTCTCTATATCCCTTTTAGGATATAAGGTATTCCTATTTCCCCTTAGATTCCCTTTCCTTTTAGATAATCCTTTCGACCTTATATATATCTAGGTTACTCGTCTATACCTTAGGTAGGTCCTCTTAGTCCCTCTAGGTTACTTCTAGCTCGAGATAGTCCTCGAGGAGGAATATATAGAATATAGGATATATATTAAAGCCCTTAGGTAGCTTAAGGTAGTAAGCTATATCGTTAACTACCTTCTATACTTAGAAGGGCCTTATATACTTATAGTCTAGCTTCTTCGACTAGTAGACTATATTAAGGAACCTTATATTAAGGTATACCTAGTCGCTAACGGTATAGGTTTTAGGCTTCTATCCTTTATTATACTATCGAGCCTAATATTCCTCCGTCTTCTCTAGCTAAGCCTTTAGGCTATCTCGAATACTCTTTACTTTAGCTATAAGTATCTTAGCTTAAGGCGCCTTCTCCTCTACCTAAGGTATTTTAGGCTATCTAGTATAGAGTAGATCCTAAATTTTATACGTCTAGAAGGGCGTTATTCCTACTACTATATACTAACTATCGTTATATATAAACTCGACTAGGCTTAGGAGATATACCTAGTCGTCCTACTCGAAGTTATAGTAAATACGTAGGTACTACTTTATAGTCTAGCTCTAGCGCTTAGTTTAGCTATCTATCTAGGGATAGTAGGTAGTACTAAGGCCCCTATAGATCCTATATAGTAGTAGAGGCTACTCTAGAACTTGGAGGTAAGGATAGGTTCCTAATTAGACGTAAAAGACTATGGGATACTATATAGATAGATAACCTCTCTTAGGAAGATATCTACTAGTCCTTTAGCTAAAATCTCCTTCTAATATAGAATATAATAGGCTATCTTAGAGTACCTATCTACTATAGCGAGGATACTATCGTAGGTCTAATCTAAGATAGTACTTAGAGGTAGATCTATAACGAAGTCGAGAGTTAGATCCTTCTATAGTACCTTAGAGGATTTCTCTACGTATAGTATTCTATAGGGCAAATGCCTCTATAGGTTTGCTTAGACGTACGCCTTATAGCTACGTATATAATCCTTAATATAGTGCCTAGCTTTAGGCTAGTAGTATCCTCTCTATACTAGCTATAGGGTCCTCTCGAACCTAAAGTATCCTAATATAGGATCGTTATAGTAGAGCTAGAGGATTTCTAGGCGAAGTAGGCTTACTAGTATATATATCGTATCCTAGTAGAAGAGGAACCCTTAGGATTCCTTCTATTGCGCTAGCTATAGCTATTGTAACTCGTCTCTACTCTAGAGAGCTATCTTAATCCTAATCGCCTTAGTATTAGTTCCTAGTACTATCTAAATAGTATTTATAAGGCTATTCTATACCTCCCTAACCTTAGCTACCCTAGCGAGGTAGACAAAGGGCTTGCTATATTCTTCTAGCCCTTATTATAGTAAGGCGATTCTTATTAACCTATCTTAGGACTCCCTACCTATAAGTTATCTCTATAGCCTCTTAAGGGGAGTATATAAGTCCTCCTCGTTTAGCTAGCGATTAGAATAGTTAATATTTATATAGTTAGGATACCTACTAGTCCTATTAGCTATTCTATTTTCTCTTCCTAGATAGTATAAGATATAGAAGTCGAATATATTAAGCTACTTAGCCTAGCGAACTTCCTACCTTATAAGCTCCTTAGATATTATAAACTATCTAAGGTGATTATAGTCTATAATAACCTCTACTTAATACTATACGTCCTCTAAGTAGTAATACTAGTACTTAAGGTACTCGACTACTCTAAGTATCTTACTATTATAGACATTATAGATCCTTTCTATACTATTTATCTTCTATAAGAAGAAGGTAACTAGGAACTAGTATATCTTATCCTTATACTTATACTATTGTATTATAACGCCTAATATAGTATAGGTCGAAACGCTCGTTTCGATCCTAACTAGCTAGGATAGGTCGAAGTATTTTAATACTAGGACTATATAGAATACTTCCTTAAGCTAATTAAATACTAATCTTGCTTCTATACTTAAGGAGAGCTACTATAACTCTTCCTTACGTTACCTTCGCCTATCCTTAGCTATATTAGGCCCTCGTTCTATTAACCGATTTAGTAGAGCTACTATTTAGGAGAAGTGCCTAATAGAATACTAGTAGTAGTTAGTAAACCTAATAAAGATATATATATTCCTTATACTCCTTAGCTCGGACTACTCCCTAACTATTATAATCCTTTCTAGCTCTATTTCGATCCTATTCGGAGTAACTATATAGCTAAGGAACCTAATCTAGTCCCTACTAAACTCTTACTTACTAAGTTTCGTATATAGCTTATAGTATTAGAGTCTCTTAAGGATAGTAGTAACGTACTAGATATATTCCTCTAAGTTCTAGGAGTATATTAGAATATTATCTAGATAGACGATGTAGATCGTATCTACTAGGTCTAATAAGATACAAAGGATATAGTCCTAGAATACTACTAGGGCGTTTATAAGCCTAAATAGTATTATAGTATACTCGAAGTATCTATATCTCGTTCGGAAGGTAGTCTTCTACTCGTTCCCTTACTTAATATAGATCCTATAGTAGGTATCTCGAATCCTAAGCTTCGTAAAGATCCGAGCCTTAGTAAGATAGTCTAAAGACTCCTATATAAGGAACAAGGAATATTAATTCTTTACTATAATAGCGTTTAAACCCTAGTAGTCGATATATAGCCGAAGGCTATTATCTTTCTTTTTAGTAAAGAGGATACTAGTATCTACTAGGAACTTTAATAGGCGGATCTAGTCCTTCTTGAGCTATTTATCGAGGTATTTCCTTAGGACTACTAGTTTAATCTCTAAGAGATTATATAACGGATTATAAGGAGGAGTCTATCCTCTACTAGGTCGATAGATAGCTTGTATAGACTATAATTAGGGAGTAGGGACGCGTCTTCCTTCTCGAATATTCTATAGAGATATTTATACTCTAGTAGGAGACTATTCGGGTCGTCTTAGTCTATCTTAACTATCGATATTACGAAGAGATACGTATCCTTATCTAATATAGCCTTAGAGAAGTTAGAAGGATCTAATATAGCGTAGGTATACTATTTACGAGTTTCCTTTCTTCTCTAAATAGCTATCTTAGCTATAAAGTTAATCGAAGGGTTCTACTATCCTAACTAGGATATACTTAGTACGATATCGAAGCTATAGATCCTTCCTATAGCGAAATTATCTATATAGCCTTACTACTAACTACTCGTATCTGATACTTCGTAGAATATATAGTATTTACTACTTATAGCTAGCGACTAGCTATTAAGGATCTTATACTACTTAGCGTCTATATTACTTAAGGCGAGGCTAGCGTCCTTAGCTACTATACTATCTAAGACATTAGTCTAGGAGCTATAATCGATAAGTCCTTTAAGTATCTAGGAGTTCTTGCCCTATTGTAGCTTAACGTCTAGTTAGATTAACTAAAACTAGTCCTAGTCGAGCTATCTTAGTCTACTAGGCTCTATAATCCTTCTCTACTCCTTAGTATAAATAACCTAGCCTACTATAGCTAGGAGGACTACTAGGTAGATTTGTCTTTTCCCGATTCTAGATTATAGATAGGATATTAAGGCCTCTTATAGCCTATCTCGCTATAGTACTAGTACTAGGAAACTTCTTAGTCCTTCTCGGACCTATTATAGGTATTCTAGCGCCTCTATAGGAAGCTTCGATCTTTCCTCCCTTAGCTACGGCCTCTAGAGTTTCTAGGTAGCTTATCTAATACTAAGCTAGTAGTACTATTATCTAAGTCGGAGCGACTACGCTTCTTATTATCCTAGTCTTTATTCCTATAGGACCTATACTCGTTCTCTAGTAAGTAGTAGTAGGCGTTTACTACCTCTTCTACTTTAATTAAGGTCTAGAAGTACTATTAGCCTACCTCGATATAGTATCGAATCCTCTTATCTATAGCTATAATAAAGTTATATATTATATAGTCCTAACGATTCTCTTCTACCTTATCCTATTAGATCTTTATATAGTCTAGTAGCTTAGATAGGATACGACTATCCTAGTTAGTCTACTTTAGCCTATCTAGGACTAATTAGTAGCGTTCCTCCTTCGTCCCTATAGAGTCTAGTATTACCTACTTTATTTTTTCCTAGATATACTCCTCTAGGTCTAAATACCTAGTATATTGTTTCTATTTAACTTACTATTTCCTCTCTATCTATTCCTTAGCTAGGTCTACCTTTATCTCTTCTATAGAATAGATATAAGGGACCTATCTAAAGATACGGTCGTAGTCTCTAACCTATTAGTTATAGTCTATATATCTCTTGTCCTCGAATACGTAGAGGTTTCTCGCCTTAGGAATAGCTAATCCTATAGATATAGAGGACAGTCTAGTAGGGACTATATTTAGCTAAATATTCCCTTAGTCTATAAGAAGGGAGGCTTCCTAAGCTTTATTAGCTATCCTTTTCCTAAGATAGGCTAATTCGAGGCGCTACTTAGCCTATTTAGCTTGTTCTTCCTTATACTAGAGCTAGACTACTAGGGCCTTATCGTCTAGGTCTTCTTTAGTATTACTCTATTCCTCGTCGTTATTAATAGTATTTCCTAGTAAGTTATTAGAGTTCCCTATAACTATTATAGAAACTTAGTACTAGTTTCGAACGCTATATAATTAAATACTATTAATTACAATTTAACTAGTATAAGGCTAGTAATTTAAATACTTACGGTACTTCTAGAAATAGCTATTAGAACCCTATACTACCTAGGAACGACTAAGTAAGGGATTTAGTCCTTCTACGTTTACTAGGCGATATAGACTAAGTAGATAGAAGTATATAGAAGTCGTCTATTAAACCTCTACTAGTAGCCTTATTAATATTAGTCTAGCTAGTCTATTAGTCTATAAGTAAGTAAGTTAATAGTAATCTAGATATAGTATAGATATATAATAGAGTATATAATAGAGTATATAATAGAGTATATAAAAACGTAGATCTACTACTTTCTAGTAATAATAGTTAATACCTTAGTACCTTATCGTTATCGTATTAGTTACTTTTACTAGCGTCTATTAGTAAAGATAGTAGTAATCGACTATTCTCGAATAGAGTACTTTCTACTAATCTAGTAAAGATAGTACTACTTTCTAGCGATCTAGTTACTAGGGCTTCTCGCCTTCTAGCTCTACTAGAAGACTCGTATAGAGTAAATAGTATAGCCTTTACTAATAGTATACGAATAAAACGATTGTAGCCTACTAGAGTAAGCTTAGATAGTAGCTTTATAGTATACTTCTAGTCGCCGATAGTTAGTACTAAGATTAAGTAGATAGCTTTACTTATTTGCCTCTATAACTATTAAGTTATAGCGCCTTGCTTATAGTAAGTAGGTAGCTCTTTAGTATCTCGAAAACGCTACTATATATCCTTCTATTCTTCCTAGATAGTACGTTAATAGTTACGTAAATTGTAGACTACTAAGTTAACTAATTGAGTTGTTACTATCTTAACTAGCTCTTCTAAGAAGTCTAGTATTAGTTACCTATCCTACTAAGTAGAATACACTTCTATAGAATTAAGGCCGATATATTACTCGAGGTATAGGAGTAAGTATTAGTTAGTAATTCTAATCCTATAGAAGAGGTATAATCGCTACAAATGCTAGTAAGGCAAATAATACTAATACTAGAAGAGATAGTAGTACTAAGTAGGCAAGAGAGGATAGTTTAATCTAAGGCACTTCGACTATAGTAGCTATAGTATATACTATTCTTTATTAGTAAGTTGTATCTTCGAATACATTACAAACTAGCCTCTAATAGTAAGCTTATTAAATATAGGAGTATCCTTCGTAGACTAGTATCTCGTAGCCTTCTTAAAGTCCTTATTACTACGCTACGAAACTTGATTAAGTATCTTCCTATAGACTCGCATTATAGATAGTACTATACTAAGAATACTAAATAAGGTAAGAATCTATTTCTCTTTATATTTAAGTACGTTATAATAACCCTCTAGTAGCGAGCTTATCCTATTTTAAATAAGCCTTAGTATACTTAAACGAGCCTAGTTTGCCTACATTCTAGACTCTTCTAGTAGCTAATTTCGCTCGAGGTACGTAGCTATATCTTCTTTTCTAAACTAGCGATATAAGGTAATAGCCCTATATAGTAATTTAGTATATTGTTATTATATTCTAGTATAGAAGAGGACGCTATTAAGAAGCTATAGAACATATAGATAGTAGCTTCTAGGGAAGTGCTTCCTAAATACCTCTACTATATACTATTAGTATAGGTATTACTATATACTAATATCTTTAAAGGCCCTTCTAATAGCTAGTTATTCGCTACTTGAATCGTTAGTTATAGACTAGCGTAGCTACTACCGAGGTATCTATAATCGTAGTTATTAGAGTATAGCTTTAATAAGTAGTACTTTCTAGTAGTCTAGAAGGAAAAAGCTATAAGCTATCTAGGACCCGAAACCGTTCTAGATAGGTAAAGTTCCTTAGATCTATACCGAGCTCTAAGTACTATATCTAGATATAAGTCGCTATCTATATATAGTTAGTTCTCCTTATTATTATACTAACCCGAGAGCTAACTATACGAGTTTTTAATAAAGTATACTACTAACTCTACTATATATACTCTATCTATCCTATAGTCGCTAGCCGGCTATATAGCCGACTATAGTAAGTAGCTATTACCTTACCTATACTATACTCGTATAAGTATAGCCTATAGCTCCTCTAGTTTCTAATCTAATAAATCGTAATTCGTAGTCTATAAGGGGAAATAGTTAGAAGGTAGTAGCTAAACATTATATAATACCTATCCCTCTATCTCTATACTTACGAGATAGATACATTTAGTAGTACTAAGGAATAAACAAAGAAGAGTAGCGATATAGCCTTACTCGTAGGTAGAGGCTATACTAAGATCTATCTACTATATAGAGTATATATTAGTTTATAAATCCTTTACTTTACTCTTTACTATACTTTCTATACTAAGAGTATATCTATACTTTTATTTAAAGAGCTATATTATATAGTATATAAGATCGTATTAAGTAAGAAGGACTAAGAGCTATATTAGAAGGTTATAGGCTTTAAGGAGAAATAGTTAGGAGATATAGTATAGCTAGCTATAGGTAAGAAGTTATTATTCTATCTATACTATACTCGAAGAAGTATAGCGGATAGCGCCTCTTACTTCTTATCTCTCGAATTCTATCGACGAGAGTATAAAAGAGGTATTTTAATATACTTTAATATATATAAGCTAATCCTAATCTACGACGTTAGTAGTAAGTAGAAGATAGATAGTACCTTCAAGATATAGCTTACTTTAGGATTAATAGATATATATGTCCTAGAGTCGTCCTTTAGTATCTATAATTTAAGTAAAAGAAGTATAAAACTAAGGATAGAAGAGTATAATAAAAGATATAAAGGAAGATCTTATACGATATATAGCGCTACTACGTAACTACTAATAAGTACTAAGTCGAGTAACTACAAAGTAAGCTAGAAAACCGGCTAGTAATAAGTAAGTAGTTATTACCTTACCTATACTAAACTCCGATAAGTATAGTATATAGAGCCTCTCGCTTCCTATCTCTCGAGTTCTATTAACGATAGTATAAAGGAGCTCGCTATAGATACTATATTCTTTAGTATATATTAATAGAGATCTTTTACGATATAAAGTACTACTACCTAACTACTAATAAGTATTAAGTAAAGTAGCTAGAGGTTAAGCTAGAAGAGTAGCTAGCTATATAGCTAGCTATAGGTACGTAGCTATTACCTTATCTAGACTATACTCGAATAAGTATAGCTTATAGCGTCCCTAACTTCCTATCTAGAAAATTCTATCGATAATAGTAAAAAAGAGTTCGCTATAGATACTATACCCTTCGATCCTTTTATTAGGGCGTAATCCTAAGCGATTTCTTAGCTTAGTAGTAAGCCCGAGTAAGTAATATAGCTTACTAGAAGTTAATAGTAATAGTATATTCTTCGTCTATCTAATAGTCGCTAGCCGGCTATATAGCTAGCTATAGGTAAGTTACTATTACCTTACCTAGACTATACTCGAACAAGTATAGCTTATAGCGTCTCTAACTTTATTTCTAATAAATTCTATCGATAACGATAAAAAGGAGTTCGTAAGAGGAACTATAGTATTCGATATTATAGTAAGTAAGATTTTATATAATATATAGTACTTCTTTGCTCGTACTAATCTTCCTATTAATTCCTCGATATCTTTATATAATACTACTTTAACGTATATATACTATTTATCTAAGCGTAGTCCTAAACTATATACTATACCTTCGTATCTACGAAATTATAATACCTCTAAAGAAAGCGTCTATTAGTAGAACTACTAATAAGTAATAAGTAAAGTAACTATAAGCTAATCTAGAAAATAGGGACTTCGTTAGTCTTAGGTAATATAGAGCTTAGGGCTATATAGCTAGCTCTAGGTAAGTAGCTATTACCTTACCTATACTATACTTAAACAAGTATAGCTTATAGTCCTACTAGCTTCTAATCTTATAAATCCTATCTACTAATAAGTAGAACCTAAATCTATATATATCTTAGGGCGAAGTTATATAGGAAGGAACTATAGGTAGTATAACCTATTAGGCTAAGGAAAGCTATACTAGGTAGACTATCTATTCTTAGTAGCTATAGAGGTAGTAGGTAGTAATTAGAGCTCTATAGTAAAGCTATAAGAAACGTAACTAGTAATATATACTAAACGAAGATTAATAATCTCTCTACCTAGTAGGAAGAGGACTATATATACTAATTGAGGCCTCTACCTAACTCGGTAGGCAAGTGTGTCCTAGTTACTAGATAATATCCCTTCCTTTCTAGATATCTAACTAGATACAATACTACAATTATATATATAGAAAACAAATAGATAAGCTCCTTAGCTTACTACCTTAGGTAGACTTTCAATTGTATCCCTAGGGACTATTAATTCCTAGTTCTACTTGTAGTTAGTTCCTTATATGCCTAATTAGCGAAGCGCGTACTTCCTATAGTTCTTACCTAGCGCCTTATTATCGTCTAGTTAGTCTATAAGGCCTATAGCTTCCCTATAGCTCTTCTTGCTATACATTTTGTACTTAAGCTTAGATTATAATACTAGAACCTCGCGAACCGCCTTATAGGTATATAGGTTCTAGTCCTTAATATAGCTTCTAAGCTCCTTATAGTCTATTGCGAATAGCTAGCTTACCTCGTCTTATATAGATAGGTTAGACTATGTTAGAAATAGACTCTCTCTACCTAGTTGTCTCTTAGTATTGTCTAGGCTAGCTAGCCTAATTAGGCCTAGCTTAGGGGCAATTCTCCTTTATCTTTGTGTTTGTAGTCTTAGATAGACCTTTATCCTTTTCATCTACTACGAATTGGGTCCCTTAGTATGCCTACTCTCCTCCGCCTACGTAATAATGTTTAATAGGTTATAAGCCCGGGTTAGCTATTGTACGTCTATAGGTTTGAAGGCAAAGGAAAAACTAGAGGGAAGTGGCTACAAGTTTAGTACTTAGTCTATAACACTTAAGAGACCGGACTAGTAATAGAGAGACCCTATAGTTTAGGGCTAGATACTTTGCAAGAAAGAGCTAGTAGACAATAGCCTAATCTATAGCTATATAATCTAGGACAGAACTAGTTTAGGAGACTAGGGTAGGAGCCTATAGCAACTTAAGACAAAGATAGGTATATAAGAGATGGATTGTACCTCTTGTATTAGGTATAAAGGAAAATGTATACCTATATAAAGATAGGGAACAACCCTTCCTATTAGAGATATAAGACCTACG
>LFZO01001167.1:0-11657 GCA_001578225.1 Pseudocercospora musae | reverse complement strand
TATAAATCAAACCTAAACAAACTCTAGAAACAAGCTCTTTCTTTAATCTAAAAATAACAGTTTCTAGATAGCTATCTTCCTTGATTAGCAGATCCCTAGCTCTACTAGGCCTATAACAGTTTAAAGGTTACTAACAACTTGGCTTAGTTTTAGAAGGTTACTAAAAACTTGGAATAGATTCCGGCTCTATAAGGCTAATAACTTCCTTAAGTCCTTCCTAACTATATGCTAACAAGTTAGGGTATTAGTAGTACTAAGTGCTAAGTCTAAGGCTTATCTAAAGGTGCTCAAGACTTAGGCTTATCTATTCCCTTTATACTTCCAAGTATGCCTTACTAGGTTCTTTCATAGCTTATATATATAGGGCTTCTTTGTGCAATGTGTGTAGGTCTACCTTAAGTCTCCCTTTCCTGTTTTGCCTCTTCCTTCTAGGACTAGACTTATAGGTCTAGGAATAACCTATACTGCTTTGGTCTTTCTACCTTATAGTTGCAAACCCGGGCTTATAACCTATCGAGCTAAGGAGGGCCGATAGGTATAAATGGATCATAAGCTACAATAGAAGCTACAAGGAATAGTAGGGGCCAAAGTAGGAATAGCAAGTGTATTGTTATTTACTATAGGTTGGAGTTTAACCTAAAAGGTATTAGCTTGGATTAGTTACATAATTATCATTATATGATCCAATCTGCTTGGCATCCCCTACTAGGTAACTAACTAGACTGTATATTCCAATAGTAAATACAATAAATACGATAGGAAATCTATACGTTATTCGAGCCTTAACCCCTTTTTATTCGAATTAAGGACCCTATCGACTCGAATGAGTTATACTAATTGATTTTTAGTATACCTAAAGATCTAGCAAGGTCGCCGTTATAAGTAACTATTACTTACTATTATATAATAATTCTAATAGATTTCTAGGCCTATTCTACCTAGCTCGATAATAGGATAACCTTAATAATTTCCTACGCCTCGAAATAAAAAGACTAAAAAACCTAACTTAGTAGCGATAATTAGTATACTAAAAAGGCATAGTTATAAAGTACCTTGTTTAGCGTATTTAAAGAACGCTAAAAAGACGTATCTCTATATCGGTTATCGTAACTTAGGGCTATTTTAAGATTTAAGGAAGGAAGATCTAAAAGCAACCTAATTCGAATAAGATAGTAACCTAATTCGAAGGAAACAATATACTTATTCGAAATAGCTATAGAGTCGAATTATCTATCTATTCTAAGCTTACGTCGAAGCTTACGGTTCTCTAATTCTAGCTAATTATTCTCTGTCTTCTTTGTCTAGGCCGCTTCTCGTCTCTTATCTAGTTCGATAGCTAGTTCTTCCTTTAATTATTGTACTTTCGTTCGCTTAGGTAAGGTAACCGATATAGAACTTAATAGCGACGATAGGGAAGCGATAGAACCTTCGATTAGGTACTTAGGAGGAAGTATAGTATAACTCGAATTAGTACTTAGCTAACTCGAATTAGGGGCCGGAGCGATAGATAAATCTCTCGGAATCGGGGTTACCGGTTTCTTCGAGGGCCGTAACGGGCTATCGTTAATAGTAATAGCTACTATAGCTAAGCTTCTAGGAGTATACCCTTTACTACGAAAGATATTATAGAAACGTTTCGGAGTTAGTACTTAATTCGAATTAGTAACATTAGCGATTCGAATTACGGATAGAAACCTACTTCTTAATAGAGCGAGTAAATAAGCGACCCGCTTATATCTACCGTCGTTACGCTAGCCTTATCGAATACTAGTATCTTCTCGGATTTACCGGCTAGATACTAGTCGATCGTCGATCTTTATTAACCTATAAGGGAATTAGAATAATTCGAATTAGATCTAAGTATAATCCGAATTATAACGCGCCCTATTCGAATTAACGTACTATTTAATCGTAGGAAGAAGATCCTACTATATATCTCCCTAATACGTCTATATATCCGAAGACTTAATAGTATTTGTATAAGATCGAATACGGCGGAAGATAAATAGGTCTATTGTAGACTAGTATAAATTTACACTATATCGAATCGTTAGTAATAGCTTATTAATCGCCTAATCTCGTACCTTCTTCGAAGGATAGGCTAATTCGAATTATAAGTCGTTATCCTTCGAATAATAAGAACGGTTAATTCGAATAAGACTTACTAATTAGTTCTCGTACTATATTAATATAGGCCTCTCGCGAGGGCTACGATAGAAGGCTTTCTATCTTCGAATAGGTATCTATCTAGCTCTAGCTAGCTACACGTTTAATCGACCGTTTAAAGTAATTATTATAGTAGATTAGGGTCAAGATTTAGTGTTCTTAAGCCGTATATTATAGACAAAGACTATAGAGGTATCGGCCGAGGCCTATCTTATTCGAATTAGTAGGGTTTCTTATTCGAGTTCGGTCTATTCGAATTATACTAGTAGCTTGTTTAGTACTTATATCGACTACGACGCCAAAGATGCCTTTACTATAAATATATAACTATTTAAGTAGCGTACTAGTAACCTTGTCGATAAGACGTAAAAGGCGACTAAAACATAGCTTATAGATCCGAGTCGTTTCTTCCTTAACAAAGTATCTAGCGAGAACGATGTCTAATTCGAATTAGTTAGTATTATAATTCGGAATAGATAATCCCTTATTCGAATTACTTACTCTTATTCTAGCGCTTATCGAACTTCGCGAAGATAATCTTATTTAGATCCTTCTATCGTACTCGCTTAAAGGATATATCTATTACGATTACGGCCTAGTCGACCTATTTAGGGGCCTAGTCGGCTTATCTAGAGTCGAAATGGGCCAAGAAGGGCCGGGGCGGCCCGTCTTGGCCTATAGACATATATCTTTGCTCTAGATACCTCTCTTTCCTTTCCTCTTTAGCAATTCGAGTAGTTCTAATCGAGTACTATATACTACGCATCCTATACCTCTTTTATATACGAATTGCTCTTCTAAAGCGTACTACGTAGTACTCAAAATAGTATAGAAGAAAGCAAAGGCCTCGGTATCTAACCCGGTTAGCTAGGAAAACAACTAGGAAACCTTTCCTAATACCGAGTAGGATAATAATTCCTCTACCCCGGCTAACGACTCGCTAGGGGATACCGTCGATAACGATGAGGACTAGGGCGACGCCGAAGAGGACCTCGACGACGAGGTCCTAGCGGCCTAGCTCCGGTACGAGGAAGAACGGGCCAAATAGACGGAACAACGCCTCGAATTGGCCCGTCTTAGGAAAAGGATAGCCGACATGGCCTAGGAAGCCTCCCTCCTAATAGATTAAGGGGGTGCTTAGCTAAGCGCGGCCCTAGCTATACTACCCTCTATGCCTACGGGATCGGCTATCCCTAAAGCGAGGAACCTCTACGTATTCGAGGGTAAGGGGCGCGCGGACTACGACTAATAGGTTACCGACTACGACTATATCTTTAGGTAGGCCCCTTATATCCATTCTACGGAAGAAATAAAGGTAGACCTAGCCGAGGAATAGATAGAAAGGGAGTAGCAAGTCAAATAGAAGCGATATACTAGGTATTCGGACCTAGAGGAGCATACCTAGGAGAAGATAAAGTAGGTAATACTAGACTCTATAGGGACGAAAGAAGAGCGCCGCTAATTAGCCCTAGATAGGCTAAAGCGGGCTAACTAGGGGAATCGTACCCTATCCGAACTACTAGACTATATAAAGATCTAGTAGGATGAGGTCGAAGAGGATCGCTAGGACTACATAATATACGACTTCGTAGTAGCTATAGATAAGAGGATCCGATACCGTATTGAGGTAGGCTAATAGCGCTTCTAAACCCTAATTAAGGCGGAGGAAGTAGCGAATGCCTACTATCGCTCGCTAGAAAACGAGCGTAGGTCCCGTAGGGATAAAGACTAGGGTAATAGGAAGCGCGGACGCTCCGACTTAGACAATAGTACTACTAGCGCGGTACTAGGCAAGCTACCTAGAGACTCTAGAGGCCGCGGCCGAGGGGGAAAGGGCCGAGGCTCCCTATAGAGGCGCTAGAACGCCCGCAATAGGTCCGAGAAGGACTAAGAAGTCCCCTAGTACTAGTACTACGATAAGAAGGGCTACAAGAGGCCCCAATGCCCTACCTATAATCTAGAATCGGGAAAAGACAAACCCGCCTAGTAGTACTCCTAGCTACGGTAGGCTAGGTCGTTTATACTAAGGAGTAGAGGAGGAGTATAGAGCCCGGTAGACTAAGACGGGTTAACCGGGACTAGTTCTAGCTAATCTAACTAGACGTTAAGCTATAGTAGGGCGAGAACTCCCGTACGCTTAGAGGGCTTATCGATTGCGGCTCGTAGGCCAATATCTTAGATAGTATAGTAGCTAAAGAGGCTAGCCTCGCCCTAAGTAATATAGACGCCGAGCGGTACGAGATCCTTAATAGCTAGTCGCTAGCTATAAGTAGCAAATGCCGTATAACCTACGAAGTGTCGGACACGAGCGGTTAGTAGCGGGGCTACGTAGACAATTTCGCCGTTAGAAGGATCTACGGCTTTGACATCGTACTAAGGATACCCTAGTTAGAACGATAGAACCCTTCGATCGACTTCGCGGCTAAGACGGCTATCTAGAGGAGAAAGGGGGCTCGTAAGTAGCGCGCCTACGCTATATCGGGCCCTTCCGACTTCTCGAGAGCTATGTTAGATAAGGATACGCGTCTCTTCGTAATATCGATAGTTAAGACGGACCAAGACGACCCGAATAGCTTCCCGCCGGAGTATAAGTACCTCTATAGGATATTCGAGGAAGGGGACGCGTCCCTACTCCCCGATTACGGCCTACATGAGTTGTCTATCGACTTAGTAGAGGGCAAGGCCCCTCCTTATAACCCGTTATACAATCTCTTAGAGACCGAGTTAGCGGTTCTAAGGAAATACCTCGATGAATACCTCGAGAAGGGCTAGATTCGCTCGTTAAAGTCCCTAGCGGGTATTAGTATCCTCTTTGCTAAAAAGAAGGATAGTAGCCTATAGCTATGCGTTAACTATCGGGGCTTGAACGCTATTACGGTCAAGAATCGGTATCCCTTGCTCCTAGTATAGGAGTCCTTAGACCGTCTCGCTAATACTCGGGTCTTTACGAAGCTCGACATTCGAGATGCCTACTATAGGATCCGTATTAAGTAGGGGGACGAGTAGAAGACCGCTTTCCGTACGAGATATAGGTACTTCGAGTATACTATAATGCTATTTAGGCTTATAAACGCCCTAGCTACGTTCTAGAGCTACATCCTTAGCGCCTTGTCGGACCTAGTAGATACGATCTACGTCGTCTATCTAGATAATATCCTAATATACTCCCTAAACTAGGAGGAACATACCCGCTATATTACTACTATCCTCGAAAGGCTCTAACGCTACAAGCTATATACAAAGCTTAGTAAGTACGAGTTTAATAGGGACCGTATTAGGTTCCTCGGCTACATAATTACCCTAAATAGGGTCGAAATAGAGCTAGAAAGGGTCGCAACGGTTAGAGAGTAGCCCGAGCCGAGGAGCGTAAGGGATATCCGTATCTTTATCGGGTTCGCTAACTACTACCGGCGTTTTATTAGGCAATTCTCCCGGATAGTAGCCCCGCTAAATCGCCTAACGGAGCGAGGGCCTAATGCGGCTAAGGGTAGGCGAAGGCAACGTAAAGAAGAATCGTAGCGGCTTACCTTAGATATAGAAGCAAGGTTAGTATTTAACCGGCTTAAGGAGGCGTTCTATACGGCCCTAGTTCTAAAGCACTTCGATCTATTCCGACTAATTAGGGTCGAAACGGACGCCTCGACCTACGCTATATCGGGCGTTATAATGCAATAGTATAGGTACGAGGGCAAGACGTACTAGTTCCTAGTAGCCTTCTTCTCGCGAAAGATAAACGACGCGGAAAGGAACTACGATATCTACGATAGCGAAATGCTAGGGATAGTTAAGTACTTTAAGTACTAGCGGTACTACTTAGAGGGCGCATAGCATTAAGTAGAGGTTATTATAGACTATAACAACCTTAAATGGTTCATAACGACTAAGGAACTTACGAGACGACAAGTTCGCTAGGCCGAATAGCTCGCTATGTTCGACTTCTATATCTCATACTATCTAGGAAAGGAAAATAGGGCGGCTAATAGGACTAGCCGACGACCTAACTATATAGACGTCGACTACTCTAGTTGCTAGCTAAACGAAGGGGACTCGCGTATATCCCTCGAGAGGTTACAAAGGCAACTTGTAGGCGAGGAGCCCTAGGACGGGCCGACAAGGGTCGCCTCGGTACGAAGGGGACTAGAAGGGTACGGCAAACCCTTCGTTTACCTCGCTAGGGTAGCTAAGGTCGGAGAGGTATAAAACAGCCTCGCAAATACTATCTAGGTAGTATTAGGGACGGACGCCGAGGCGATTAGGATTAGGGAGGCTCTTAAGGGTAGAGACGAGCCTTAGTAACTATAGCTAGCTCGGTAGAAGGAGTCCTAGGGGTTCCTCTTCTACTAAGACGCGATGTACGTACTAGCGGGACCGCTTCGCCTAGAAACCCTCTAGCTCTACTACGACGACCCTATGTCGGGGCACTTCGGGTTCGAAAGGACCCTATAGCTAGTCCGGAGAGGGTACTACTAGCCCAAGGTTAGACACTATATCAAAGATTATACCTGTAGCTACAAGGCGTATACTAGATTAAAGCTACGGAGGTACCTACCCTATAGGGTCCTATACGCCGAGAGCCCCCCTAAGGCGCTATAGGAGGACCTAACGCTCGACTTCGTTATAGATCTACCTCCGAGTACCGTCCTAGGCTAGACCTACGATAGCGTCCTCGTAGTAGTAGATAGGTACTCTAAGATAGCCTATTATGCCCTATATCGGAAGGAGATTACCGCTAAAGGGCTAGTAGACATCTTCTTAAGGGAGGTAGTCCGTCTATATAGCGTCCTACGGTCTATTACGTTAGATCGGGGACCGATCCTTACCTCCAAGTTCTAGAGTAGCCTCTACTACTACATAGGGGTCCGTAAGGGACTTAGTACTACCTACTACCCCTAGACGGATAGTTAAACCGAGCGCTAGAACTAGACGATAGAGTAGTACCTACGCATTTACTATAACTTCGAGTAGGACGACTAGGCACGCCTCCTTAGCCTAGCCGAGTTTATATACAACGATAGCTAGTATACGGTAATAGGGGCAACTCCCTTCTAGATGTATAACGTTTAGGACCCGCTCTACGCTAGGTAGCCCGAAATGCCCTAGATAGAGGGGAAGGCGTCCCGAGCTAAGGCCCTTATAGCCAAAGTAAGGGGCATTCGAGACGGCCTAAAGGCTCGGCTAGAAAAGGCGAAGGAATATTAGGCCCGATAGTACGATAAGGGACGGAAGCCTAAGACCTACGCCGTCGGTAATTAGGTATACCTTAACGCGAGGTTCCTCGACATAGTCCGCCGGTCGAAGAAGCTAGACTACAAGTACATAGGGCCCTTCCGAGTATAGAAGGTAGTTAATAAGGCGGCATACTACCTTAAGCTACCTAAGGGCTCTAATATATACCCTACGTTCTACGTATCCCTCTTAGAGGACTATCTCGAGCCGGAAATAACCTAGAGGGACTAGGAGGACCCTCCTAAGGTACGGACAAGCGACCCTAACGTGTACGAGGTCGAAAGGGTTATCCGGAAGAAAAGGGGGCCCGAGGGAAAGTAGGAATACCTTATATCCTAGAAGGGATACGGGGAAGAAGAGAATACCTAGGAACCGGCGGAGTACCTAAGTAGGGCGGCCCTTAAGGCGTTCGCTAGGCGGACGGAGGGACGGAAGAGGCCCCGAAGGAACGTAGGTACGAGGTAGCGTCTACTCCTCGCGCTAACGGGACGGACGCCGCTATAGAGCGGCAACGCGGTATAGACGCGAGCCTCTCTAGTACTAAATAAACCCTCCTCTCCCTACTACGGGCCTAGTCGCCTCGACACTTAGCGACACGTACCTATAGCGAGACGGAAGGGGGTAAAGCGAGGTTATATAGACAAACTCGAGGTTAATTAGCCTCGTTTAAATACATTTAGGTATACCTAGCTAACTCCTCGCTTACTAGGGCGCGAACGGCCTAAAATAGACTAACTAGAGGCGACTAGAACTATTAATCTAAGACCCGACTCGTGCTAAGTAAGTATATAGGCCGTCTCGATACAAAAGGGTCCTACTAGGCCCTAAAGGAGTCCTTATCTACCTACTAGCCGCGGAAGACCTCGCGAGGGGTTAGGAACTCCCTAGACAAGTCGTTAGCGCTCGGCGACTCCTTTACTAGCTCCGTAAGAGCTATATAGGCCTTACTAGCGGGCATACGACCTAAACCGCGCTAAAACGCCTTAACTTAACCCGCGTATAGCTAAAGGCGGGTACTTAGGCCCTTCGTAACCTCCTTCTAGTCCTTCTCAAGCCCCTTTATCTTCTTTTAAGACGATACGTAGCTGTTTCTAATACGCTTACACTTCTTAACGGGAGTCTAATCGAATAGGGTTAGCTAAGGCTAGAGAGGGCCGAAGGGATCTATACATACTCCGGCGGCTATATTACGCTCTATCTCCTCTTTCATCGTAGTATCGCGGTCCTTCTAAGGTCCTAAGAGGGTTAGCCGAGGCAAGATAGGGCAAAGGGGGTCGAAACGGACTAGACATATTAAATTCGGCCTTGCCTATATAAGCATAAAGGTTACCGGTACCTTCAAAACGAGGGTACTTCCTAAGGGGTACTAGTTAGCGTAACTCGACTCTATACGAGCTAATACGTACTTTTTGACCTTCTCGTAGACCGATATATAAGCTTAGTAGGCCTCTCGGGCCTTCTTTCCGTTAGTCGGGTTATCTAGGGCCTCCTAGCGTAATCCATTAGCTACCTTAATAGTAGGCTTATATTCTATAGGAATCTAGACGCTAGTTAGCCCTATTAGTGCCGCCTAGGGCTAAAACGACTTACTTAGAAGTAGCCCGAGCTACGAGAGGTACACTTTAGGTAGTTAAAGTGCTTAGTCTCGTTAGTAAGGTCCTCCTCGCGGTTAGACGGGTCGATTTAGGGGCATATAGCCTCGAGAAGGGCAATACGGCTTCCGCCGGTGTAGCCCTACATAATATTAGTACAATTAAGGCATAGATTGCTATTGAACTTTATACGAGTCGCTATCGGGCCGAAACGGGCCGGGGAGACTTAGAGCGACGCAAAGGTAACTAGCGATGAATAAAAGAGGGGCGCTACTACTAGAAGAAGGGGGCTACTACGCTAAGTTAGCCCAAATCGCCTCAAGAAGGTTCGATTATGCTTTGCTCCCCCTAGCGCTAGGCGTAGGGGGTAGTAGAGCGGTAGTAGTAGAAGACATACCTAGAGGGTATGTATTGTAAAAGGGATTAATTTCAAAGGGCTTAGAAGGCTTAAATCCCCGCGGCGGTGCGGCGATAGCGTCATTACTACCTAAGTAAGCTTTTTGAATAATAGTGAGCGAATTTTGTATATAATAATAGGCTATAAGTAAAGTTTTCCATTCTAGGCCTCTAGGACGTAGGCCTATAAAGGGGGGGGGGCAATGTTACGATCACGGCCTAGTCGACCCATTTAGGGGCCTAGTCGGCTTATCTAGAGTCGAAATAGGCCAAGAAGGGCCGGGGCGGCCCGTCTTGGCCTATAGACATATATCTTTGCTCTAGATACCTCTCTTTCCTTTCCTCTTTAGTAATTCGAGTAGTTCCAATCGAGTACTATATACTACGCATCCTATACCTCTTTTACAATATCGACTTTAAAGTAACCGAGCTAGTAAAAAAGCTACGCTACTAACTTATAAAAGTAAATAACTATCGTATCGTTAGAAGAATTCTATAGACCTTGAATATATTACTATATTCGAATTAGTAGGACTTTCGTTTAAATATAGACTCGACCTTATTCGAGTTACTTACCGTCTTAGGATCTAGCTTCTACTATTTGTATTCAAATAGGACGCCTATAAGGTAAGTATCCCTTAGGTAACGAAGAAGCCTTTATCTTATAATCTCTACTAAAATCCTATCCTTAATCGCTATACCTTATATAAGCTTCTCGATTGTACTAACGCCCTTATCCTTTAGCTACTCTTTATAGATCTTAGTTTGTTCGAAGCTAGCTAATTCGAGTTAGTTCCGAGACTTATTCGAGTAAGAATTATTCGAATAAAACGATACCGTTATTCGAATAGTACTTACTAAAAGTAAGCTTATCGCTAGTATAACGGGTAATTAGGATTCGAATCTCCTTAAGAATCGATACCGGTACTCTATTAGAAGGTAGTAGAGGGTACGTATATATACCTCTCGATATCTATAGAACGTACGGATATTTAATAAGGTCTTCTAGTACAAGCTTAAGAAAGGATACTAAGTAGCTATAGCGTAATATCTCTCTAGGACCTTATAGATATATAAAGCCTAATTCGAATAACTACTAGTAATAATTCGAGTAAATATAGAAAATAATTCAAATAATAGGGAAATTTATTCGAATAACGTTACTACAATGTTTCCTCCGCTTGTTACTTTACTTAATTTAGTAATAGTAAGCGTACCTTATAGGTCGCGACTTTGTATAGAAGTTCTAGAGAGAGTCGGTATCGATCTAATTAGAATATCGAATAGCTCTAAAGAAATAGTTGTCTCGATTCGTAGCGCTTATCTATCGGTTTAAATAGCGGATATAGAATCTATAGGTACTATTAAACTATTCGAATTAGATAGGTTATTTATTCGAATCGATATATACGAAGTAGGATACCTATACTTAGAAGCCGGAATTGTCCTATTATTAGACTATTTCTAACTATATAAGCTCTTCGAATCGCGATAGGTAATAGATCGTTCGAATCGGTCTTAGGTACTAAAATATATACTAGAATATATAAGTAAAAGGGATATATTTCGGGGATAGTATTCGAATCGTAGCTTATACTAATTCGAATAATAATTATTCGAGTTAGCTATACTATTTATTCGAATCCGTACTTACTTTACTACGTTTCTTTTTAGTATATCTAGCTTAGTAGCGTTAGGATCCTCGCGTTAATAGGTAGCTAGTTACTTAAGGAAGTCGTCTAGAAGGCGTATATAGTCTATTAACCGAAGGGTATTATCTAAGTATTAGTAGTAACGTATACTACTATATTAATATACGTATTTGTTATACTTAGCGCCTTGTCTAAGTCGATCGAAGAAGGTATACTATATAGATAGATAGATAGATATTTCATTTGCCTATTGTAGTGCCTTTCGGCCTATGCAGGTCCGTTTCTATGTATTGTTTTGGGTAGGAAACCAACTTAGTTGGTAAAAACCTCCCTCCTGTCCTATTTATAAGTGTTGTCCTTACTCGTTTCTTTGCTTTCCTTCCTCTAGGGTATACTAGTGTTATGGTTGTTACCCTCTAACTACCTTGCCTACTACCCTACCCTTCTTTCCCCCTCTTCTTCCTTCCTTCTTATCTACTCCTTAGTTTCCCTTACTAGTACAAATTGTTGCACGAATCCCTGTTTAATAATCCACCTTACTATCCTCTTTAGGTCTTCTTTGCTTTAGATTAGCTTGTCGTATTCCCTTTCTATTGCTTTTAGTCTCTAATTACTTCTACCTTTT
>LFZO01001166.1:0-17695 GCA_001578225.1 Pseudocercospora musae | reverse complement strand
CTAGATATAGATAGATTCAAAGTTTTACCCGATAAAGCTTTTACTAGAAAGAGACCTTCTACATTACACTTTAGGGTCTAGGGATGCAAAGTAGTTATGTATATAGACGCTAAATCTTAGCCGGCTAGGATGAGATTAGACAAGCTAATAAATAGAGGCAAAGATACTATTTTCATTAGGTATATACCTAATACATTAAAGATATAGCTATTCTAGGAGCCTAATATAAAAGCTATAAGAGCTTACAACAATACTATCTAGTTTAAGAATAAGAAAGGAGGGGATATAATATTAAATGTTCCTAGACTTAACTAGTAATGAGTAGAACCTAAACCTATATAAACCTAAGGGCTAGGTAGTATAGGAAGGGACTATAGGTAGCATAACCCATTAGGCTATAGGTAGCTATACTAGGCGGACTAACTATCGTAATAGTCGTAGAGGCATATAGTAGTAATTAGAGCTCTATAGTAGAGGCACATGAAATGTAACTAGTAATGTGTACTAAACGAAGGTTAATAATGTCTCTCCCTAGTAGGAAGAGGGCTATATGTACTAATCGAGGCCCCTACCTAACTCGGCAGTTAAGTGTGTCTTAGTTACTAGCCAATATCCCTCCCTTTCTAGGTATCTAACTAGATACAATACCGCGATCATATATATAGAAAACAAATAGGTAAGCTCTTCGGCTCGCTACCTTAGGTAGACTTTCAATCGTACCCCTAGGGGCTATTAATCCTAGGCCTATTAATAGTACTAGTTACAGTTCCATTCTTAGGCAGTATCCCCCCTAATTACCGTCTAACCCTAAGCGCGGGTAATTAGCGAAGCTCGTACTTGCCGTAGCTCTCGCCCGGTACCTCGTCGTCTTCCTATCGGTTAGAGAGGCTCTTCGAGGCATAGTAGCTCTTCTCGCCGTACAACTTGCGCTCGAGGTTAGCTTAAAGCGTAAGTGCCTCGCGAACCGCATCGTAGGCGCGCCGGTTCTACTCCTTAATATAGCCCTAAAGGCCCTTAGAGTCTAACGCGAAAACCAAGTTAAGCTCCTCTCGAATAGAGGGATTAGACTACGGAATGCGACCTATAAGAGCGTCTACTATAGGCCTAAGGCTAGTAAGCTAGATAGCGTAAGGGAACGCGTATAGAATCGTACCGCCTTAGCGAGCAATAGGTATTAGGCTTCGGTAAGCCTCTACGACCTAGGCGACGGTAAGATTAAAACCCTTAACCTTGTTTCCTTTAACGCGATAGAAGCCTAGATCTATACGGATTCGAGTAGCGGTACCGGTAATGTCGCCGTAAGGTAGATACGGTATACTAAACGAGGTAGAACCCTCCGATAGCGGCTTTAAGTTCTACTACGTAGCCTTGCCTTAGCTACTTATAGCCTCCAAATCCTTATTCGTAAGATGCTTATCGGTTAGCTCTCCTACCTAGCCGTTCGATAGTATAAGGCCGCGAGCCTTAAGCTTCTATACCTACGTAGCGAAAATCTCTGGATTATATATATAGTCGATACCTTAAGAGTAGGCAAGCTTATCCTCTACTTCGAAGGAGACCGATATATGGATTCGATTAGCGCCGATGCCTTCGATTAGCTCTAGAACGTTACTATTCAAGCGTATTGTCTCTACTAAAGGTAAGTTACTCTTCTTAGGTATATCGTACTCGTAATAGAACTTAGTAGGCTTTAGTATAGAGATAAGCTCGTACGCGTAATCGGGTCGAAGGGCGACTATAAGGAGCTATAACGGTAGGTTCTACCGGACTAGCTAGTTACTAATACTATAGATCTATAGTAGGTTAATATTAGTCTACTTCTCCGGTAGGTAGCTACAGAGATACTAGTAATATATTGCAACCTTCGCAACTATCTCCTCTATAAGACTATACGCCTTGCCCTTTAGGTTCTTAGCCTAGTTAAGGATGTTGTTAACCGCTGTACTACCTTGCTCGGTTATTACTACCATAACTTCCGGCTATCCGAAGGCCCGAGCGACTACTTGTAGAAACTAGTCTAGCATAACCGGTACGTTAGACTAAACTAGCGTAAAGGTATACAAGCCGAGACGTACTACTAGTATAGTAGTAACTAGGGTACTAGCGAAGTAGTAAGCCTTGCCGGAACTACGAAAGGCCTTAAACTCCTCTTCTATATTACCGTTCTTACTAAGTAGGAAGAGCCGATTAGTAAGGTTATCTTTCGCGTTAATTAGGCGGAGACTATAGAACTTCGCGTAGATCTTAAGATACTTAGCGTAGATATCTTCTAGCTCGTTAGGGTCGTATAGATCCTTGAACTACTAAGCTAGGTCGTAGACTATAGCAAAAGAGCTAACATCCTTTCCCTTAACGCTTATAGTATCTAGCTCGGCTATAAAGCGACCGAACTAGCTACCCGTATAGTTGGTATAGACGTCCTTAATCTCTACCTCGAAATCCATCTCTTTACCTCTACCGTTACTACTAGCCGACTTAGTATCTTCCTTAGCCGTCGTAGCCTCGAGGCGTAACGCCTCTTACCTATGTTCCTCCTCTTACTAGCGTAGCTTAGCTATCTTAGTAGCTTGCTCTTGCTATAGGCGGGTCTATTAAGTAGTAGTACGACGCGGCCTAGTATTCTCTTAGGTAGCGAGCTCTCGGGTAGCTACCTCGTCTACTACCTTCTATGCCTCGGCCTAATAACGGATTGCCTAGCGCTAAGACGGAGTAATGATTAGTACAATGCGAGCCGGTCCCTCTACAATAAACCTAGAACTACTAATGCGGTACTCCTTATTAGCTAGTAGCTATACTACCTCCTAGCTACCTAGGTTAATAGTAGCGATCTCTATCTCATGCTTCTTGTAATACTTCGAGTCGAAGTCGCTATTAGTAAACGTAAGGCTTAGGTTCTACCGACCGGTCTTCTTAGGAGTAGACATAACTCGGTAGATTATTGTCTTACTAACGAGCTTAGTACCCTACCGACGGTTCTTGTTCTTGTTAACGAAGGTAGTAACGTTCTTAGCTCGCTCCGCGCTATTGTAGGCGAAGTCGACTAGGCTTTATAGGAGCGCTATCGGGCTACCCTAATGCTCGAGGGTTACGGTTAGATAGTTAAGTCGGTAGCGGATATTAATACCCTATTCCTCGACAATAGCGAGCGATAGATAGGCCTTAGAGAGCTCCTTATCCTCGAGAACTAGATTCTTAAAATCGACGGTACTACCTATCTCGTAGCGTAGACCTATTATGCTAGCGGTAATAGTAACTAATAGGCTCTCGCTAGCCCTATCAAGGATGGCAAGTAGCTACCGAGTCGCCTCGATCTTTGCCTAGCGGTTAGCAATGCCTACGACAATCTTAAAGGCGTCGGTAAGGTTAGTAACCTAAGCGAGCTCGCTATTTTCTAGAACTATAAAGATTCCGAGCGAAGTAGCGCTCTAGCCTAGCTAGACAATAGTAGTAGGCTAACCAAACTAATAGGCGGTCGAAGAAGAAGTAGAGGGAGCTAGGTTAGTAGGAACGAGTCGCTATTCTTTAGCTATATCGGAGGCTTGGTTAGTTAGAGGGAAGAATAGGTAGGTAGGTATAGGCGCCCGTTAATAAGGGCTTTGGAATAAAGACTATAGACAGATGTTTGCTTATAACTATAGGCGCGTGTATATAGGTAATTGCTCGGAGGTTCGAGCAAATTCATGTTTAAATAGTCGTATATATATAGGCACGTAGGCGGCCTATCCCGAAACCTTAGGAAGTGAAGTTTCACTTTCTCGGCGGTCCGCATATATTCCTAGCTATAGCTCCGCTCCTACTACCTACCTATCTAATAGTAGACCAAGTTAGTATATCGCTATTAGTCGCCTTGCGACCTATCTTTCTAGGGAACGTCCTAGTAAGTTTCCGCTAATAACCCCCCTAGGGGTTATTAGATCGCAAGATTCCCTTCCGATCGATTACCCGATAGATCCTTATATAAAAGTAGTCCGTGCCCCTCCTATGTAGGCTATTCGTAACCTAGTTTTTCTAGATGTTCCTTCCTTCCTACTACTCATGGATAGGGAGGTAGTCCCCCGATTAGCGTAGCTATCCTTAAGCGCTAGTATCGGTTCCTAATAAGCGACCGATTCTCTAGTTAGTAAGGCTTCGTAGGCACCTCCCTTTCTATACGTCTCGCTTAGCTACTACCGATAGCGCGCGTAGAGCCGACATATCGTAGAACCTCGGTAAAGAAATAGCTTAGTAGCTAATAGCTCCTACTAATTACCCCCCTAGGGGTTATTACAAGTCGAAATCCTAAAGGTAAACTCTAAAAACAAGGTAAGTACAAAGGAAATATACATAGCTAGTACGATAGCATCGTAGAAAGGAAGATTAGGTAGAACAATTAAATAAACAAATATAGGAAACGTTAAACATCCGGTCGCAAGTTGCCTTAGCTACTAGTTAGCGCTTCTAGGACTTTAGGATCTTCGTTAGTAAACTAGCCATCGTCTAGCTCTCCGTCGTTAGACTCGTAGTCCCGCTCCTATATCTAGTCTAGTTAAGACCTAGTATCGGTATCGACCTCCGTTTCTAACTCTAATTCTAACTCCGATTCTAACTCCGATTTTAACTCCGACTATAGGCTAAATCGTACGAAGCTAACTCGCATATATCCGTCCCTTTCTTCTTAAGTTATTACTAATAGCTTACTAAGCCTTATTTGCGGGTACATAAAATCCTCCGGTAGCTTAGCGTCTAGAATAGTATTCGGATCTTCGCGGAACGGATCAAGGTCTCTAGCGACATTCTCTATCCCTACTAATACTTCCTTATCGGTTTAGGGAGGTATAGTAGGTTCCCTTATGAAGTCTATCTTCTTTAGGTTAGCCCTTAGCTACGTATGCTTTAGTGTAGAGCTATCTAGCTCCTAAAGCCGGTAAGCGGCGCCCTTATAGAGTACTTCCTAAACGCGATACGGCCCCTTCTAGCGGAAAGTAAGCTTATACGAGTAGCTCGTCTTTAGCTCCGACCGGAAGACTAGTACGAGATCCTCTTCCTTAAAGGGGGCGTAATCTACGCCTTAAGTATCGTTAAAGTATTACTTCGTCTCCTCCTAGAGGCGCCTCTAGCGAGTAAGGCCTTCTTCTATAGTACTTGTTATCTCTTCGAGAGCCTTAGCGCGTAAGTGTAAAAGGTCGGAACGGTCCCTAACTAATCCCTAATCGAAGACACTATAGGTACGATAGGTAAGTTCGATAGGTAGGACTACTTCTCGCCCTATTATGACTTCTATAGGTGTAAGGCTAGTTATCCTAACGGTAGTAGTGCGGTCGGCCTATAGGATAGCGGATATATAGTTAGTAATCGGTATCCGCCTATCCCCTCTATTTGTAAGCTTAGCGATGGCATTAAGAAGGGCTTTATATCTAACCTCGACCGTAGCGTTCGACTTAGGGTAGTATAGTAAGATCTTGACTATCTTGGCTCCGTAGCTAACGATTAGCGCTTAGACCTCTTTGGCAAAGTTAGTCGGAGCGTTATTAAGTACTATCTCGGCTAGGGTACCCTATCTATAAAAGATGTCCTTCTATAGGAACTTGGCTATATACGTCGTAGTAATCTTTTTCGAGGACAAATAGAAGTACTACGCTTCTAGCTATCGAGATAACGCCTCTCGAGCTACTAGTATACTATTGCTACTATTAATGTAAACCGCGTCTATATACTAGCGTTCCCCGACTAACTATTAAGTAGGTATACGAAGTTTACTAGCCTAGCGGTAACTATTGCGGAACGCATATTCGGGATAGCCTTTGTAGTGCCTAGAGACGTTAGCCTAGACTCTATCCTACTAATACCGCCTTCTTAATAGATTAAAAGTTCCCTCGGCCGCTCGGTAATCGTTCTCCTCGTAAAGTGTATATAGGATCTCCTATCTAGCTTCTATATTATCGATAACTCTCTATAGAGGAGCGTTAACTATAGACTAGCGCTATAGATGCCTATCTTTGACTACAAACCGCCGTACTTACTTAACAATGCGACGATGCTAGCTTCTAGAGACCCCTAGCGCTCTCCTACTATAAGTAAGGAAGTAGGCGATGTAGTAGGAGTCGTTAGAGTATTTCCTATTAAGTATGTTAGCTCGTTCGACGCCCTCGGCTCCTTGTTCCTCGTCTATACGCGTAGCCGTAGTATCTTCTACCTCGATTACCGGGTAAGTATTAATATAGAAGGTCGAAAAGAACGTACGGTCTATTACGGCATCGACGTCCTCCTCCTCCTATATCTCTACTATGTCCTCGTCCGTAATCGGCTTGCGAGACAAGGCATCTATAGTAGAATATCGCTTTCTAGGAATATAGATAGCGTTAAAGTTAAAGAGATAGATCTACGCTACCTACCTAGCTATAGCTAAATTCGGTAAGTTAGAAGCTACTCGATTAAGCTAGTAGACTAAAGTATTCGCATCTACCTTAAGCTAGAAGTAGATACCGAAGAGCTATAGATAGAACTTCTTAAGCGCTTTGTAGATCCCTAGGCACTCTCTCTTGCCTACATCGTATCGCGCCTCTATAGGGTTCTATAAACCGGATTTATATCGCATAGGATGCCGTACGGATAGCTCTTCCCTATCGTACTACATTAGTACCTTACTATAACCTTCCCTACTAGAATCGATAGCGACTACGATAGTCCCTACGCCTTCCGTATAGTTAATAGATGTAAGGGCTAGGGCCGTAATTAATGCCTACGTAACCCTTTCCTTAGCTTGCTAATGCTCTTCGTCCTACCGGAACTCGGCGTCCTTCCGGAGGAGGGCAAAGAGTAGCTTATAGACAATCGAGAAATCCTCGACCTAGATCCTAAAGTAGGTTACTACCCTAATCTAGATCCGAACTTCCTTCTAATAGGTCGGAGTCGCCTAGTCCGCTATCTTCCTTATATGAGTAGTATCCGGATGCCTACCGTTCGTATTAGTAATGTAGCTAATAATATTAACCTTCTAATAGAGGAGCTAAAGCTTAGAGCTATAGATCGTTAGGTACGCTCGTTCTAGGTCGTATAGAACCTAGTCTAGGTTCTCAATATACTCCTAGACAAAGCGTCGGATACTAGGCTCTACTTCTTTATTCCTATATCTCGTCTTAGGTCCTTTAACGCCTATGTCGTCTAGGAACGGCATAGCGATATGCGAGATGTAGGTATATAGTACCTAAGTAATAGATCGAACGAACTAGGCAACGGAGTTAGTAGCTCCCTACGGAAGAGTCGTCTACCGTAAGAGTCCTAGCGGCGTATCGAAGCTCGTAATGTCCCTACTACCTTTATCTAATAGGATCTAGTCATATCCCGAAAAGATGTCTATTAGCGAGGCAACGACATAGTTCCCGAAGGCTTCTAAGAAACTATCTATATCGGGCGGTAGATTAGCGTCCCTAATCGTTATAGCATTGAACTTCGTAGTAGTATTAATTAGGCGATACTCTTTGTCCTTCCTAGGGACCTACTTCTTGCCTACTAGGAAGTATAGATTGCGGTACGAAGTATATAAAGGTTCTAGTATGCCTACTTGTATACGCTTACGGACTATATCTTCTACGATCGGGCGTAGACTTGGATTAATCCTAAAGGAAGGGTACTCCTATAGCTTATGCGGAATAGTCCTAATTTTCTACGGTAGTACGATCTTAGGGTTAATGCGGCTAAGGTACGTAAAGTCGTATACTAGTACCGCCTCCCTATTATATAGTAGCTCCTCTAGGAGGTACCTCTCTATTAGCGTAAGCTCTAGACCGGTACGAATACTAGCAAGCCGCTCTACTATTAGCCTCGTCCTACGCTTAATCGTAGAGAACTTCTTTATAATGTATTTCTAGTTATAGGGCCCTATCCCTAGCGGAAGAGCTACCTCTCGGTCTAGGTAGTCCTACCTCTAGTTCGGGTTGCTACTAGGACTAGATCTATCCGTTATGTATACGCTACCTTTGACCGGTTTAACCTTGTTAGCTACCCGCTTGTATAGGGTATAAACGTCTACTAAGGACTAAGTAGGTAGAGGTAACTACTCCCTCCGGCGCCTGCTTCGAAGGTTAGTACAATAGAACAGAGTATACACCTCTTCCGACGTATTATCTCTATCGTCGAGGCGCTCGATATATAGCTCGTAGTCCCTTCCTAGAATACCGCTAAACACATTGCTATAATAACCCCTAGGGGGGTTATTAGCGGGTACTCCCGATTAGCTATAGGAAGCGTCCGAGTCTTAGTATATAGTCTAAAAGACCTCGATTTCTAAGTTATCGTTTTCTAAGTCGCTATTTCCTAAGTTACTATTATTGCCTAGTAGTTCGCCCGGTAGGTCCTAAGGTACTTGATTAGCGGGAAGCTAATCTGTTTAGTATCCCTCCCCCTCTAACCGGAACGAACTCGATTAGTATAGACTATAGGTATATAGGGCGCAAACTAACGGTCCTATAGTAGCGCTAGAGCTTTTCCCTCTCGATCTAGGCTAGTAAGGCGTTCCCTACGTCTCTAAGTAGTAGCGACAATCTCCTTATAGGACTTGTAACCTTAATTACTAACATGGCTAGTAAAAACGATCTTATTCCCTTTCTAGTCGGTAATAGTACCTTCCCATGATCCATCGTTATAGTTCTACTAGATGCCGCGTACCATGCGAGACTAGGGTCGTCCGAGAAGGATAGGTGTCTCCGGATTAGCCGCTATCTAGAACGTAAAGGCGTACACGATTCCAAAGGCGTCTACTATAACATTGTAACAAGCCCCTACAAAGGCAACCGTCCTATTAACGCCTCTTATGCCTAAAACCACCTCCTTATTAATTAGTAAGCGAAGCTACTAAGCGAGGACTAAGGGCATAATAAGGGACTCGGAGCTATCATTAATTATAGTACGGACCGGAATACTATAGTTGCCGATCTTAATATCGATATAGATACTCGGCACGACCGCAAATTCGCGAGTTACTACGGATAGGTCGACCTCTATAGGTCTACTATATAGGTCCTTAATATCGGCCGGTAGAGCATGTCTAACCTACATACTAGTAAACTATACCGCGTAGGCGCCTACCGAGCTAGGTACGTTATCGGTATCCGTCGCTCTATCCGCTAGTAACTCCTAGAAGTACGGAAGGTATTCTAAGGTACGGACGTCGATATACGTCGCCTTACCTTTGTCCTTCCGGAAGGCTACTAGATCGCGTATAAACTCTAGATTATTAGGCACTCGCTTCTAGAAGAGATTAGTAGGAACCCTATAGGCTAGGAGATCGCCTATAGATACGCTAGATTAAAGATCGAGAAACCAAGAAGTCTAGAAGATATTCTACATCCTAGTCGTATCTCCCGTACTATACTTTTTAATGTAATTGTCGAAGCGGAATAACTTCGGATTAGTATCCCTCTTCCTATTATGAACGGGCGGGTTAGCTAGGCTAGGAGACGAGTCGTTCGTACTATCCTCCGTTATTTCGATCTCCTAAGACTTAACGACTTACTAATCTAGCGTAGTAGATATAGCGCTCTCGGTAGGAGACTCGGTCGAAGTACTAGGCGTAGTACTAACTTGTCGTTAAGCCCTCTACTAAGCGGTAATAAGATTCTTAGTCTTAGTAACTATCTCCCGCTATTCCTTAACCTTGTCTATAGCCTTCCGACTAGGTATACCCGTAGGGGCTATACTAGGTCGCGAAGGGTTCTTAGCCTATAACTTCGTTATAGTAGGCATCGTAGTAATCGGGTCCGTATCGTCGTCTCCCCCGTCCTCTTAGAGGCTATATATTTCTACGATTAGCTAGTCGTTCTAGGTCACGGCTACCGCTTTGACTACTATAGTAGGGATAGACCCGTCCTTAGCACGTTCTTCGTCTATAAGCTTCCTAACCCTCTTGCCTTCGCGCTTAGCGATAGCTGCGAAGGTACTATTGCCTAGGACCTCCTAATGGATTAGTCTATACCTAGCTTCTAGTAGTAGTAGGATAATAGCTAGCTTTAGAGTACGGAGGTCCTACTAGTATAGTATCTACTTATTAGTCTTACCGTAGTACGTCTTACCGTTCTGTTTGTTCATGAAGCCCCTATCTATAAGCTCCTTCTATACCGGATAGTCGTTCTATATATAGTTAATACTACTATATATCTAATACTTACTATTAAGATCGGGATATATCTTTCTCGTGCCCCTAGTCCTTTAATTAGCAAAGACATCTACTATAGGCGCGTCGGGATAGATGTCGTCGGTATCTCCGATAGTATCCGACACTTTCTAAGTCGTACTAAGCTTGTTAGTAGTAGTAACTAACATCTTTAGCTTGTTAATACTAAGGGCGCGAAACTTGTCGATAAACTAATTGAATTGCTCGTCCTCCTAGCTTAGTAGAGTAACTACTACTATCTTTGCAACCGGTAGAGGGGCTAATTAAGACTCCGGTAGGAACCTTAGGGTAGGAATAGTAGGCTTAGAAGCGAGACGGACTAAATCGATATCTCTCTTTTCCTCGCTAACGATAAACTTCCTATAGTCGGTAGAGCTATTAATATCCTACTTAACATACTCTAAGATCCTCTTAAAATTATAGAAGGTATTAGGGTCGTTATTAGTAAGCTTACATCTCTAGAAGATACGCTAAGACATCGGGCCTAGAAGATCCTTTAGGAGTAGTCGGGTCTACTAAGAGTTCTCGAGGTCTTCCTTAGGAATAGTATCCGTAGCTTTAACGAATTCGCGAATGTACTCCTTTAAGTTATTATCTTCTATACGCGGTTAGGCATATAGGGTCTCAAGCTACGGGCGACTACCTTTGACCCTACGGCTATCGTTCTTACGGTACTCCTATAAGAAGGACTTCTTAAACTTCTCCTAGTTAGCGTCCGACTTGTCGGCCTTGTTAGGGTAGCCTTCGAGACTCCTAAGCGTAGTATGTAACTTAGTATCCGTCGTTCGTATAAATATATAGATCTTCTTAGCGTTAGAACGGTCGTTTAGCTTATACTTAATAAGGTTGTCCTTATATCGTTCGACATAGGCGGTAGCGTTATATCCTTTAAACTAAGGGTTAGAGTTACTACTAGGCTCTAGTAGGTAGCGCCTATTAATACGAGTAAACTCCTTCTACTACTCTATTATCTACTACTATAGCGTCTTAAAGGTAGTAAATATAGCGCTATTGAAATCTATGTCTAGACTAGGTTCTAGCACTCGACTAACGCCTAGTCTAGTAGTACTAGGCCCGGTAGTGCCTAGCCCTATAGCGGGGTTGTCTATCTTGATAGGCGAACGTCGTATCTATTCGTTAATCGGGTCGGGTTCCTCGTTAGAGGGTATTAATACTAGGCTCGGCCCTACGCCCGAACTTATCTAAACGATTATTGTATATTAATGAAATCTCCTTTTTTTTGTTTTTGCTTTTTGTATAAAACGGGGGATGCTATTATGCCGCTAGTAGAATAGGTATTCTTGTTTTTATATAGGCTCGGGTAGCAATAACCCCCCTAGGGGTTATTAGCCTTAAAATCCCCCTAACTAGCCCTACGGCTAGAGTGAAGTCTAAGACTCTAGAGGCGGGAGTTGCAACCGAGCATTCTTAGAGCTAATAAACTACCGAATAGTATAGCGAGGTTACTAGGCAACTCCTTTCCCTATTTCCTCTTTCGGGGTACCTTCTACTTTTAGTAGAAGGGCCGAAGCACTATCGAGCTAGGCTACGAATTAGAGTTTAGTAACCTCTAGCCTAACCGGGATCCCTTCTCTTTAATAGCCTAATNAATAACCCCCCTAGGGGTTATTAGCCTTAAAATCCCCCTAACTAGCCCTACGGCTAGAGTGAAGTCTAAGACTCTAGAGGCGGGAGCTACAACCGAGCATTCTTAGAGCTAATAAACTACCGAACAATATAGCGAGGTTACTAGGCAACTCCTTTCCCTATTTCCTCTTTCGGGATACCTTCTACTTTTAGTAGAAGGGCCGAAGCACTATCGAGCTAGGCTACGAATTAGAGTTTAGCAATCTCTAGCCTAACCGGGATCCCTTCTCTTTAATAGCCTAATACTCTCGTATTCGTAGTACGCGTCTCGTACCGCAATACGGATACGGGTACCTATCCTACTATAGACTTTAGCTAGGTCTAAGCATGGTCTAGGTAATTAGTCCTCGCTACGCCTCGGGATCGGTTAGTAGAATAAGACTAGTCGACCGGAATAGCCTCGTATCGAATAGGTAGTACGCTACCGTACGGTACTAATAAGGTTTTAGAGGGTTCCCTAAACCCGGAGCGAGTCCTAGAAAGTAATCGACTATCTAGGTCCTAAGCTTTAATAGTCTCTAGGGTTTGTAGCTTTTCGGGGTTAAGGCGATGCCCTTATCTAGGAGGTTACTCTTAGTTATCGCTTCTATCGAGACCTCCTAAGACACTTTTCGTAACTAGCGCCGTAGGTCGTTTGTCGCCTCCTACTTGTGCGTAGTTATCCGTATCTAAGGACTACTATTAACCTAACCGCCTAATGCGATCGAGAAGAGATAGCCCTACCGTTAGCTCTAATAATGAGTAGTACCTAAACCTACATAAACCTAAGGGCTAGGTAGTATAGGAAGGGACTATAGGTAGTATAACCTATTAGGCTATAGGTAGCCATACTAGGCGGACTAACTATCGTAATAGTCGTAGAGGTATATAGTAGTAATTAGAGCTCTATAGTAGAGGCATATGAAATGTAACTAGTAATGTATACTAAACGAAGGTTAATAATGTCTCTCCCTAGTAGGAAGAGGGCTATATGTACTAATCGAGGCCCCTACCTAACTCGGTAGTCAAGTGTGTCCTAGTTGCTAGCCAATACTACTAAGTAATTAATATACTAGATAATCTTCTAGTATATATAGAGGTGTTAGAAACTACTACTAATAATAGTATTCTAACTATAATAGGCATTAAACTAGTAGTTTAAATATATACTAAGAAGCCGGCTCTTAGGTAGATAGAGTAGGTATTTAAGTCTCGATTATTAGTATTAATTCCTTCTTAATAATAGTATCTATTTTATCGTTACTAATAGTCTACTTACTATTCTTCTTCTTATATTTCTTTAATAAGTACTTTAGTATTAGCTCTAGGTTCTTGTTAGAGTAGCTAATTATATAATTAGTTATCTTAGAGCTATCTTCGACGATTAAGTCTTAAATATCTATCTACTAACTAAATAGTAACTTCTTAATCCCTTTAAGATTTATCGTCCTCTAGATCGCTATTATAGTAATAGTTAAAGGTAGCTCTTTTGCCTATCTCTAACTAGAGGCAATATCGCTTACTATATATCGAAGAGGACTAGCGAAGGAGAGTACCTATACATAGTACTAGCTACGAACCTAGAGGCGACGACGTCGTCGATAGAGCTAAATCTCCCCTACTCTACTAGCGTAGCCTAAGGGCTAAGATAAGTACCTAGGCGCGAAGGAGTCTAGCTCTAAGGCGACTAGCGATTTAGAAAACTATCTAGCTACCTATTAAGCCTAGCGTAGCTATAACTATTATAAGAACTAATACCGAATCGATAAGCTAACCTTCCTAGGAAGGGAATCTATCCTAGGAATAAGGGACTAGAGTAGTAACCTAGGACTAATTATCCTAAAGAGGAGGGAGGAATAACTAAAGAGGAGGTTTTAAGGAGTACTAGAAGGAGGAGGAAATATAAAGATCGAAGTACTTAGAATATCCTAATATCTATAGCCCTTAGAGGAAGTATAGCCCTAGATTTGCCTCCTAGGCCCTAGCTTCCCTAGAGGCAATACGATAGTAATAATACAATATTAGTTCTAAGGGCTAGGTATCTAATACAAACTATCCCTTATACTATATATAAGGTAGCCTATAAAGAATATCTAAGTATAGAGACTAATATAGGAAATCTAATTTCTAGCGCTATAGATTATATAACTAGATACTAAGTAAGGATAGGGATAGTTCTTAGCTTAGTAGAGAGCTAAGGTAGAAGTTAACTAGAAAATAGGAGGAAGGATAAGGACCTATATTTATAAAGGGGAGGGAAGAAGGAGAGGAAAGGGATGGGAATACTACCTTATTCCCTAAACTAGAGGCCCTCCTATCTAGCTTAAAAAGATATAAAGGAATAAGCTAAAGGATACTAAACTAGAGGAAGTAAACACGATCTAGTTAGGACGATAGAGATATAGGGAACCTCTTAATATTCAAAAGACTAGTATAACTAAGGATAGGGCTTAGCCTCGATAATATATAGACGTTAGTATAGTACTAAAGACGAAACTAGGCATAGGGCTAGCTATAGCTATTTAATTAGCTACTATAGATTAGAGGCTATAGTATATAGAGAAAAGAGCGTTATCTTTAGTATATTCCTTATCTACTCCTATATTCTCGATAGCTATATAGTTAGATAAAATAGTAAAAGAGTAAGCGATGGTAGCGAACAATTAGAGACGAAGGGAAAACAGTTAGGAAGGGGGGGAGGACGAATGGAAAGTACTATGTACTAGGGCAGAAGAGGTACTAAAGGCGGAAGATAGGAAAACCCCTAAGAGGGCATATAAGAAAATGATCTCAGAACTCCTTAGAGGACTAAAAGCAGTCTACAACTAGGCAAGCTACATGATTACGAAGATAGCTAATATAGTTATAGCAAAGATCATAAAGAAATAACAAGAAACAAGCCTAAACCACTATACCTAGGTAGCAGTAGCTAGTTAGGAGGCGCTAAAACCCCCGAGGACAGTAGTCAGAGTCTACATTATAGACCTATAGGAGTAAAAGGAAATCTAAGGACTCTTAGGGAAAGAGATTGTAGAAAGAATTGCAGTTAAGGAGGTTATTAGGGCTAGGAACGAAGGGAAAGGGGTAATCAAGCTATTTATAGCCTAGGAGTAGGACAAAAAGAAGCTAGAAATATAAAAAGAATGGATAACTAAGATAGGGAAAACTGTAAAGGTCTCCTAATAGCAGTTCATGATTATAGCCTATAGCATAACAAGGAGCTTTAAGGAAGAATAGGATATCGGGAACCTATAGAGATAAAACTAAGCTACATGCCTAGGCCTAAAGATGACAAAGGTAGCATAGATTAAAAGGAAAATCGAAGAGACTAAGAAGCAGTCCTCCCTAATTATCTAGATAGGGAGTGTAGAGCAAGCTAACATAGTACTAGACTAAGGGCTATTCTAGGACTTTGAAAGATTGGAAATAGAGGTATATAGAAGCAACTATAGGATAATGTAGTGCTTTAAATGTTAACACTATGGACACTTAGTAGCTAAGTGCATAAAGACAACTAATACCTGCTCCTATTGTATAGGGGACTACTAGGTTAAAGAATGCAAAGCATACAAGGGGGAAGCAAGATGTACATACTATACTAAAAGACACCCCTCTTAGGTAAAGGAATACCTAGTAAGAATGTAGGTAGCTAGGAAGGCAAAGGAAGCTAGAATCAATACACTAACAAGATACATAACAAGCTAGGGTAGCTAGGTATAAAGGTAACCTAGCTAGGTACTACAAAAGAGGTTAAGACAAGATAATGGATTTATATTTAGGGCCTTACTAGTACTAGAGAGCCACTAGCAACTAGGGAGACTAAGATACCTTAACATTGTAGGAAAGGAAGTAGAGTAGAAGAAGCTTAGTTAAATGCTAGTTCAAAGTAAGGAAAGGCTAAAGGAGAACCTATAGGGAAACAATATAGATGAAACCTAATGAATAGTACAACATTACTAAACATTATATAGTATAATGTTAACAAGAGTAAAGATAAGGTACAGAGGAGCTTCCTTTAAGTACTAAACCTAAAAGAACATTACATCATTGTAATCTAGGAGCCCTAGCTCAACCTATATATAAAGAGACTAGTAACTATTAAAGACCCAAGATACTACCCAATTATCTACAACTAGGGAGCCCTAAGGACATACATCTACATTAGTAAGGAGATAGCTATAGAAACCTAGTAGACCATACTATAGGAGGATGGGGACCTAATATTAGTTTAAGTAGAAACATCCTAAAGTATACTCCAAGTCTACTACATATACAACCTACTACTAGACTCAAGGAGCAGTACCTAACTAAAAACCCTAGAAAGAATACCTAGAGTTATCTAGGGGAATACCTACTAAGTCCTGCTTAGAGATTTCAACCTCTACTACTCCCTCTAGGGCTTAGACTTTACCCTAGCTTATTACTTCCTAGTAGGAAGGCTAATTAACATGTTAGAGAGGGAAGGAATGGAAATTGTTATCCTAAAGGGATTAGTTACCTAGGAGGCAAGAGGAAGTAGTAGTATACTAGACCTATGCTTTGCATTACATTAGATTAGGAACAGGATTACAAGATGTAGGGTTAACTAGGAACTAGAAGAATTATTAGACTACTTCCTAGTATAGGTTGAGCTAAATGTCTAGGCTAATTAGGAATAGGAACTAGAGGGAAAGCTCAACTAGAAAGGGGCCTAATAGGATAGGATTAGGGAGGAACTAGAAATGGACCTAAAACTAGAGGAACTCTTAACAAAGTACCTACTAAAACTAGAGGACATTGACAAGGCAGTAGAAGAACTAATAGGAATCCTGAGATAGGTAGCTGAAAAGCATACCCTAGGAAAGAGACATTTACTATACTAGTAACCATACTAGACTAGTAAGTATATAAGGAAAGTTAAAGCAGTAAGGAAAGCTAGGAGGTAGTAGATATAAACCTATAACTAGGAAGTATAGGACAACTATAATAAAGCCTACTAGGAAAAGAAGATCTAGATTAAGAAAGACAAGATACAAGAATGGAGATCTATAATAGGGATGATTATAAAGAAACTAGAGGAGATGTAGAGAATAGCTAAATAGGTAAGGAAACCTAAACAAGAAAAGGATATGCTACTACAATTCCCGGACATTAAGGACTAATAAGGGCAACTACAGACTATAATAGAAGGGAAAGCAAGAGCCCTAGGCTAACACTTCTTCTATAGAAAAGTACAAGCAGACCTATTAGATATAAGGGAGAAAGAACTAGGGACTCTATAACTAGACATACCAAGAGATACCTAGGTTAAACCTGAAACTATAGAAAGGATCCTAAAGAAAATACTAGGTAACAAGGTACTAGGAGAAGACAAGATCTACAACAAACTTCTAAAAGCATGCAAGAAGGAGCTAGCCCTAGTACTAGCCAATATCTTTATATAAAGCCTAGCATTAGGACACTACTCAAGACTATTTAGGAAATCCCTAATAGTAGTGCTAAGGAAGCCCTAGAAGGAGGACTACACACAGCTCAAAGCCTATAGACCAATAGCCCTACTCAATATAATAGGCAAGGTACTAGAGAAGATTGTTACTAAAAGGCTAACAACCTTTGTTAAGGAAAGGAACATCCTTCCTAAAGGCTAAATAGGAGGAAGAAAGAAAAGGTTAATACTAATAGCTATAGAACTAATCATAGAACAGATTAAGCATATCTAGTACTATAGTTAAAACTAGGTAGTAACCCTCCTCTCCCTTAATATCTTAGGAGCCTTTAATAATGTCTCCTATAAAAGGCTCCTATATATACTTAAGCAGAAAGCTATACTAAACTAGATAGTCCAATTCATCCGGTCCTTCCTACAGGAAAGATCAATATAGCTTATTCTAGGCAAATTCAAATTAGACCTAATGCTAACTAAAAAGGGAATCCCCTAAGGAT
>LFZO01001165.1:0-11735 GCA_001578225.1 Pseudocercospora musae | reverse complement strand
TACCGACCTTATAATCCTACGAGCGCTATTCTAGAGACTAATTAAATAGTTAATCTACGATACTAGTATTACCGGCGCTAGCTAGTTCCGTATTTAGTTCAATACTATCGAGGTATTACGTAAGGCCTCTAAAGCATACCTTACGACTTTCTTCGAGTATATGTTACTCCCTAACGTCCTTAATATATACTAACTCTAGATAGCTATTAACCTACTAGCCGTCTATACTAAGCGTATTACTATTTAGTAGAAGGACATTGTTATACTAAGTTTGCTTCTAAAGGGATATAGTATCTTTATTAGAGATGTAGACGTTAGCGAGAATCTATATAAGAACCGTCGCGTATAATAAAGAAACGGAAGGATAGCTATTAGCGCTATACTATAGAAAGAAATAACTACTCTATCCTTAAGGACTACGATACTAGTAGTATATATAGAAGAAGAAACTAGTTTATCCTTTAGGACTACGATAATAGTAGTATACATAAATAACAATATATTCTCTATCTCGATATTTCGCAATTTCCGCCTTTCTAATGTTTCTATTGTTCGCTATAAACCTATTAAATTTTTAGGTTTGAATCCGGATAAACTTCCGGTTCCCTAAGATTAGATCCGGACAAATGGGTTGGGTTCGGTTTTGAACCCGAATCTAACCCGAACTAACCTACTAGGACGTCTAAAGCTTACGCTAGTTAAAATATCTACTACTATATATTTATCGTAGCTAGCGAAGGAGAGTACCTATACGCGGTACTAGCTACGAACCTAGAGGCGACAACGTCGTCGATAGAGCCAAATCTCTCCTACCTACTAGCGCTACCTAGGAAGGTAGTATAAGGCGCCTAGGTAAAAGGAGTCTAGCTCCAAGGCGACTAGCTATTTAGAAAACTGTGCGGACTACCTATCGAGCCTAGCGCGACTATAACTAGTATAAGAACTAATACCGAGTCGATAGGCTAACCTTTCTAGGGAGGGAATCTACCCTAGGGATAAGGAACTAGTATAGTAACCTAGGACTAATTGTCCCGAAGAGAAGGGAGGAATAACTAAAGAGGAGGTTTTAATAACTACTTAAAGGAAGAGGGAATATAGAGGATAAAGTACTTAGTATACCCTATAGCCTATAGCCCCTAGAGGAGTATAGCCCTAGATTTGCTCCCTAGGCCCTAGCTTTTACCCTAGAGGCACAAATACTAGTTCTAAAGGCTAGGTATCTAATATAAACTACTCCTTATACCGTATATAAGGTAGCCTACAAAGAATACCTAAGTATAGAAACTAATATAGGAAATCTAAATTTTAGTAGTATAGGTTATATAACTAGATACTAAGTAAGGGTAGGGATAGTTTATAGCTTAGTAGAGAGCTAATATAGAAGTTAACTAGAAAGTAGAAGGAACGATAATAACCTATATTTAAAGGGGAGGGAGGAAAGGGAGGAAAGGGATACGGGTACTATCCTATTCCCTAAACTAGATAGCCCTCCTACCTAGCTTAAAAGCTATAAAGGAACAAGTCTACAAAGGATACTAAACTAGAGGATATAGACATATCTAGTTAAGGAGATAGAGATATAGGGAACCTCTTAATATTCAAAGGACTAGTATAAACAAGGATAGGGCTTAGTATCCCTAACGGCATAATGGAAAGTAGAGGTTTTTAACGCTATACAAAACCGGTAGGGGCTTTAAGGAAGTTAGGAGGGTAGAGTAAAGGGCTTTTTCCCTCCTAAAGAATACTAGAGATAGCTACTTGTCTATAGGTTAGAATAGTATAGTAATATGAAATCTATCTATCTATATATTTATCGTATAGATCCTCTTTGTCCTTTATCTTAATCTCTTTACTAGATTAAGTTAGTATTCGATTAATAATAAATCTAACAAGGTCGGCTATATAGCTAGCTATAGTAATACTAATCCTCTATTCCTCTACTATAAGAAGACTAGTCTTAGACTAGATAGCTTCTCTTCTTATTAGGCCTTACTTTTCTACTAAAATATAGCTTTATCCTACTTAGGTCTCTCCTTCTACTTCTCTAGCTACTATTAGAATATAGTTTACTTAGCTCTTTTCTTCTTTCTTAAGGCTTATTTAGTCTTAGATATCTATAAGACTCGTTTTGTATCTACTATAGTCTTCCTATATATAGAATACTCCTCTTTTGTCTTATAATAGTTTAGGCTTAGTACGCGATTACTAAGTTTATTTCTCGTATCGTAGATATAGTTACTAAGCTTATAGTCGCCTTACTATAGTTACTAAGTACTACTATAGATAGTAGATTAAGTAGGACGCTTATCCTATACTATCTTATATAGTTATTATAGAATATTAATATCGAAGTTTTCGTAAGGTAAGAATTAGTAATAAAGCTCTAAAATTTATAACGTAACCTATACGAGGTTCCTATAGTAATAGCGACTTAGGTAATAGATAGATACTATAGAAGAAATACTAAGTAGTACGAAAGTAAAGCTTCCTTAATATAGCTAGTAGTATAGCTAGTCTTTTTAGTAACGCTTATATAATCTAGAAAAAGTCTAGATTCCGACCTAAAATTAGTATAGGTCCTAGAACCCGAACCTATACTAATCGTCTAGTTTCTACTAAGAAACTAAACCTAGATCCAATTTCTTGGATTATATCTAACCTACTAGGCTATCTAGATTTATAGAGCCTTTAGAGTAAGGATATCTAGAATATACCTTTCTCTACTACTTTCCTAATATATAGGCCCTATTATAGCTTAGAATCGACCTATACTCCTAGTAGTCTAAGGGATAGAGCTAGCCTATCCTTAAACCTTAGTATATTAACTATAGTCTATAGAGTATATTTTGTTCTACTCCTAGTAAAGTAGATTAGCTAGTACTTCTATAGTACTAAGGTAGCCCTATATTTAGCTATCTATTATATATATTTATTAGATACTATCTTAAGCTTTCTATAGTTCCCTTCTATACTTCTTCTATATATAAGAATATTAGAGTTATTAATAAAATCTATTACTATAGTTCCTTTTCTCTCTAGCTTAGAGAGGAGTATAGATATAAAGAATAGGAATAGAGTTAGTAAGAGGGTTAATCCTTATAGTATACTACTTATCTAGGATCTTATCTAGTCTATATATTCTATAAGTCTAAGGTATATAGTTCTATCCTAGAGGAAGGATTAGATATATTATATAATATATTATAGATATATCTTTATTCTAATATTATATATTAGTCTTTAATGTAATATGTTATTAAACGTCCCTAATATATTAAGGTATAGTATAGATACTACTATTATTAGATTAGTCCTCTAGATTGTCTAGACCTATTCTATTATTAGTAATAGAGCTAAAATAGTAGACCTTCTTAGTTTTACTTCTATCTAGGATTAAGGAAGGAGGTTCCTTTCTTTAGCTTCTTTACTTATCCTCTTTATAATAATAGCCTCTAGGACTTTTACTAAGGTATTTAGTAGTACTATTAGCCTATATGCCTCTAGCTTAGTATAGTCTAGCTTCTATAGTTTCTTTAGGTTAACTATTATAGAGTACTTAAAGGATTTAGAATAGTATCCTTTTTATAGGTATACTATAAAGAATTGATATAGTAGGAGTCTAAGCTCCTATCTATATTCCTTAAGTAGTAGGTTAAGGATCTAGTCGTCCTAGGGCTTTACTATTTAGGAGCCGATTAAGTATCTTCTAGAGTTCTCTAGATAGGACTTCTTCTTCTATTTCGAATAGTCTTAGTTAGGTTATATCTTATATATCTTCCAAGTTAGCTTCCCTTACCTCTAGGAAGAAGTACTAGGCTAGTACTTCTACTTCTTCTTAGTTCTCTACTTATATTATACTATTCTTGTCCCTAATCTCTAGGAATTAGGATAGGGAATTCCTTTAACCTATTCCTTCCCTAGCCTATCTAGCTAGCTTCTATATCTTCTTTAGGTCCTTAGTAACTTCCTTAACTATTACTCTTTAGTCTAAGTTCCTATCCTTCTTAATCTATTTACCCTTAGCCTATAATACTATTAAGTATATAGCTAAGCTTTCCTCTATTCTATCCTAGCTCTATTTCCTTTTTAGGTATCTTATCTTTTTTACTACTCTACTATACTCTATTAACTAGATTATTTTAGTATATTTAGAGGGCTTAGCCTTTAGGATATCCTCTTAGACTACCTTAGCTAGTATAATAGTATCTCCTATATTCCTTAGGCTATTATATCTAACTACTATAGTATATCTATTAGTTTAGTAGTAATTGCTTTTACCTCCCTTTCTATCCTTTTCCTAATCTTATTCTACTCTACCTTCTTCTATTAAGGCCTCTATATCTAGGCTCTAGTACTAGCCTAAGCCTATAGGATTATAGTCTAGATTAGTATATAGTCTAATCCTATACTAACCAATCCACTTTACTAGGAGTAGAAAAAGATACAACCTATAGGCTATAGTTAATATACTAGGGTTTAAGGATAGGCCTATCCTATCCCTCCGACTACTAGGGATAGAGGTAGATTCGAAACTATAGTAGGGTCTATATATTAAGAAAGTAGTAGAGAAAGGCATATCCTAGATATCCTTACTCTAAAGGCTATGTAAATCTATATAGGGAGTATTATTCTAAAAGGCAAGATACCTATATATAGCTATAGTAAGGCCTACAATAATATATAGGGCTAAAGTCTAGATAATACTAGAAGGACTACCTAGACATAGAAAAGGGGCTACCTTAAGGTTAGAAAAGATCTAAAACTAGGCTCTAAGATATATTATAGGAGTATATAAGAGCGTAGTAGAAGGGATCCTCTAATAGGAAATACAAATCCTATTCCTCTCTATATATATATAAGAGATAGTAAGACAATAGTTAGTTAAGGCGAACAATAAACCTACTACTAAGTATATCTAGGAGAGATACAAGGAGGTCTAGAAGGAATGTAGAAGAAGTAGGGATATGGCCTAGATATAAGACCTAAAGATAAGATAGAGAGAGATAGTAGAATAGGTTAATAAATAGACTAGGGAATATATCTAATAGGAGGGAATAATGCCTAAATTATAGTAGATATACTAGAGATAGAATACATAATAGGAAAGCTAAGTTAGGAAAAGGTAGATATCTTAATAGGGCTAATAACTCCCTATAGCCTAGTAAGAAGGGCTAAAGGGTAAGGAACTATATTAGGGATAATTAAGAAAATAGAGTATAATAGTAACCCTAATTAGGACCGAACATATTAGCTTAAATATATATCTTATAAGGAGGAGGATTCTAGGCAAGATACTAGAGTATATATATAGATATAGGGCCTAGATACCTAAGTATATTATACTCTTCTACCTAGAGAGATAAAGGATAAGGAACTAACTCCTCTAAAAGATAGGATCGTTATAGTAGGAGATTACCTAGACGAAGAGGGGATTAAATAAAGTAACTAGATAGATAATTAAAGAGGGCCTCCTTAAGTAGTTCTCCCTTATAAAGGAGGAGCTAGAGAAGAAGGAGGAGGAAGGTAGGAAGTAAGAACGAGAGCCTAGTAAGAGGAAAGAGTAATAGAGATCCTCTCTATATCCTATAGCCTAAACAAACATAAAAGGTAGGAATAGAATCCTATATAGTAGGAAAGAGGCAAAGGGTTTTGTACTAGAGGCTATAGACTAAGGACTTTTACCTTTAAAGATAGATAGGGATAGCTACTTGTCTAGTAGTTAGAATAGTATAGCAATGCAAGAATTTACTACTACTATATAGTCTAATCCTATTTCTAAGTCTATTCTTATCCTATATTCTTGTATATTTTACTAGAATCTAGATTCCTATAGTCCTAAATACTAAGTCTAGGGTTTAGTAGCTTCTAGGAATCTCCTATATAATGGTACCTAGCTCTAATAGTAGATTAAGGTAGGCTATTTCTATAATTGTAATAAGGTAGTCTAATACCTATAATTAGTTTTTAGATATTATTCCCTTCCTATCTAGGATAGTATAGGTTATAGTTCCTACGTAGTACGATTTCTTCTTCTTCCCTTTCCTAGGCTATTCCTTCTACTAGTAGGAGGATATCTAGAGTATAGTCTCTAGTAGGGCTAGATAGGTTATAGTATTAAGAATATTAATCTACCTACCTCCTATATAGAGTCTTACTATAATTAGGTCTCTAGAGTAGTTAGTCCTTAGTACTCTATACTTATATACTAATCTCCTTAGATATATATATATATATATACATATTAGTCCTTAGGTAGTCTATATCTAGGAGTATAGTATAGTATTCTAGATATACTATTATGTTTTTACTTAAGGGACTAATCTACGATTCCTAGATTATAACTATATAGTAAACCTTAGAATCTAGCTATTAGAGGAATAGTATCTAAATCCTATATATACTATAGTTAACGTTATACTATAGGATAGTAAGCTTCCCTTAACTATTACTTATTCTAGATACATTAGTATACCTATATATCCTCTATAACTTCGTTACTTAGACTCTAGCCTAGCCATCCTTTCTATCCTTAAGATAGGAGAAATAGAGAGGAGATTTTATTTCTCTAGGATCTATCTACTAGTCTCCCTAGTAGTCTTCTAATCTATTATCCGTCTCCTAGTCTAGGCTTACGCTTCTAGTAGCTCTTCTCTTAAATCTAATAGTTATCTATCTCTCTATATTCTTTAGATAGATTAGGTAGTTCTAGCTCTTAGTTACTTAGGCCCTAAATATCCTTACTTTAGTAATAGCTACTTGTTTTACTTTATATAATAGTAACTATACTATATAGATACCTTAGTAGTTACTATATTTCTCTAATATCCCTTAGTACCCGTCTATTCTATATAGTTCTACGTATTTTCTATATATCTATTTAGCCCTATAGTACTTTATAATATAACTAAATTGTCTATACTTAAAGTATTATATAGATATCTATTTAGAGTTAAACTCCTCTATAGTAAGGAGAATACTTTAAAAGACTAGGCCTTTCTATATAATATCTCTTACTTAGATAAGGCTCTATATACTTAGGATAATAGAGAAGTATATCTTACCTTCTCTAGCCTTTAGACTTTTTAGCTAGACTATCTAGGATATCTTAAGATTTAGGTAGAGCCTTCTATTCTCCTTCTAGATCTTATAGATATAGCTAGGATCCTTAGGATTAAACCCTATAGTCTTAAAACTATAAACTAGTACTTAGTATATTAGAGCCTCTACTATTATACTAGGGAGTATCTTTTAGATCTATCCTAGTTTACTTACTAGCTTCTCTTTTATAGAATTAGATACTATAAAGATCCTTAGGTTACTACTCTTAAGTTTCTTAATAGTAATTACCTCTATATCTTTAAGTCCCTATAGTATCTCTTAGTTAGTAAGGCCTTTTATTTTATCTTACTCTTTCTTCTAACCTATCCTAATAGTAATTATATAACTTTCTAGGAAGATTCTCTATATACTTAGTATAGGCTAGTAATAGAGAGTATCTATACGTAGTACTAGCTACGAACCTATAGGTAATAGAGTCGTTAATAGAGCCAAAGCTCTCCTATTCTACCTAGGACGTAGCCTAAGGGCTTAGATCGTGCCTAGGCGCGAAGGAGTCTAGCTCTAAGACAACTAGTAGTTTAGAAAACTATCTAGCTACCTATCGAGCCTAGCGTAGCTATAAGCCTATAACTATTATAAGAACTAATACCGAGTTAATAGGCTAACCTTTCTAGGAAGGGAATCTATCCTAGGGATAAGGGACTAAAGTAGTAACCTAGGACTAATTATCCTAAAGAGGAGGGAGGAATAACTAAAGAGGAGGTTTTAATAAGTACTAGAAGGAGGAAGGAATATAGAGGATAAAGTACTTAAGATATCCTAATACCTATAGCTCCCTAGGGAGAGTATAGTCCTAGATTCGCCTCCTAGGCCCTAGCTCTCCCTAGGGATAATAACAATATTAGTTCTAAAGACTAGGTATCTAATATAAACTACTCCTAATACTATATATAAAGTAGTCTATAAAGAATATCTAAGTATAGGGACTAACGTAGGAAATCTAATATTTAGTACTATAGGTTATATAACTAGATACTAAGTAAGGATAGGGATAGTTCTTAACTAGATAGAGAGCTAATATAGAAGTTAACTAGAAAATAGGAGAAAGGATAAGGACCTATATTTACGAAGTAGAGGAAAGAAGAGGAGGAAAGGAATAGAAATACTATCCTATTCCCTAAACTAGATATTCCTCCTATCTAGCCTAAAAAGCTATAAGGGAATAAAGCTAAAGGATACTAGACTAGAGGAAGTATACATAATCTAGTTAGGATAATAGAGATATAGGAAACCTCTTAATATCTAAAAGACTAGTATAACTAAGGATAGGGCTTAGTATTCCTAATAATATAAGGTAGAATAGAGGTTTTTAATACCTTATAAAGCCGATAGGGACTTTAAGGAGATTAGGAAGGTAGAATAAATAGCTTTTTTCCCTCCTAAAGAATATATAGAGATAGCTACTTGTCTAGTAGTTAGAATAGTATAGCAATATTAGAACTTATCTATCTATCTATATACTTAGTATAGCTAGCTAGTCTTAAGAGGTAGCCTATATCTATATTCTTAGATTAAGGATCTTTAGAGAGGTTTAGAGGATCTATAGGTAGGTTTATAGGATACTAATAGTATTAGTATCTTTAAGTTAGTAAAGAAGTTAGATCTAGGTCCTTTAGAGAAGAGAGAGGAGGAATAGGAAATCTAGGATCTAGGGAGTATCTAGTGCCTTTTAGTATTATCTATAAGGATTTAGAGGTTCTTTTAGATATTTCTATTCGCTTTTAGCTAGTTAGGCTAGTCTTCCGGGCCTTTAGGGCCTAGTATAGGTACTAGTTACCCTTTAGCCTAGCTTAGGAATAGAGGCTAAATTCCTTCCTCTCTATATCTTTCCTTAGAACTATTGGAATATATAGTCCAGTTAGTAACCTAGTAAGGGATGCCAAGGCAGACTGGATCACATGATGACTATTATGTGACTAATCCAAGCTAACACCTTTCAGGTTCAGCTCCAACCTATAGATAAGAACAACACACTTGCTATTCCTACTTTAGCCCCTACTATTCCTTAAAGCTTCTATTGTAGCTTATAATCCATTTATACCTATCGGCCCTCCTTAGCTCGATAGGTTATAAGCCCGGGTTTGCAACTATAAGGAAGAGAGATTAAAGCAGTATAGGTTACCCCTAGACCTATAAGTCTAGTCCTAGAAGGAAGAGGCAAAACAGGAGAGGGAGACTCGAGGTAGACCTACACACATTGTACAAAGAAGCCCTATGCATATAAGCTATGAAAGAACCTAGTAAGGCACACTTAGAAAGTGTAAAGGGAATAGATAAGCCTAAGTTTTGAGTACCTTTAGATAAGCCTTAGACTTAGCACTTAGTACTACCAATACCCTAACTTGTTAGCATATAGTTAGGAAGGACTTAAGGGAGTTATTAGCCCTATAGAGCCGGAATCTGTTCCAAGTTTTCAGTAACCTTCCAAAACTAAGCCAAGTTGTTAGTAACCTTTAAACTATTATAGGCTTAGTAGAGCTAGGGATCTGCTAACCAAGGAAGATAGCTATCTAGAAACTATTGAAGAAAGAGCTTGTTTCTAGAGTTTGTTTAGGTTTGATTTACAGAAGAAACCATAGATTTAGAAGGTAGAATTAGCAAGAGAAGGGCTATACTAATCTTAATAAGGGAGAATCATGAATCATAGTTTAAGATTATTAGGATGCACCTAATAAAACTAAAGGTTGAATAGGTACTAGATAAAGTAGTCCTTAATACCCTAGCATCTATACTATCTAAACATGTCTTAATAACATTATTAGAATCTTTAGATTAATTAATTAGAAGAGTAAGCTATAAGGTTTATAATGCAATAGCATTATATAAGATGTTTATCTATATCTTAAAAGATGACTAGGACGAATGTTAAGAGCTTGAACATATAAAGCATTTATAGGACTAGGCAAGAGGGAAATATGAGAGGAAACTATAGGCAATAGGGAGAAGTTTACTCTAGTAGTATACCAATTTTAGCATAGAAGAGGGTTAGATAATTAATAAAGTATAGTAGAGCCTAAGTAGCATAGCTAGGAAGGCAGTATCTATCTCTCCCTAGTTTAAGGACATTAAGACTAAGGAGAGGAAGATTTAGCAGTTACTAGTAGCCCTTCTAGAAACATTTAGTACTGTTAGGGATAGGATTGACCTAAGGTAGGACCTTAGTCTATAGGACATCCTTAGAATCCTAAGAGAAAAGCAAGAGTAGATAACAAGCTAGGAGACAGCTATGTTTGCTAAGAAAAGGAATTAGGGAGGGGTAAGTAGAGACTTATTATGCTTCCTATATAGAGGGAAGCATTGGATCAAAGAGAACCCTAGCCTAGACAAGGCAAAAGCAGCTATCTAGCTAAGACAAAGCTATAGGATAGTAAAGAAACAATCCCTATCTAGAGCTAGGAGGGGATCTTTACTAAACAAAGAACAACTTAAGGAGATAGTAAAGAAACTAAGCCTAAAGATATAATCCCTAGAGAAGAAGACTAGGAAACCATCTTCTAAGAAAGCCTATATAGTATAAGATGTAGAGGCATCCTCTAGATTATCTCTCCCCTCTAAGGAAGAAGATATTAATAAGGTAGCTCATTCAACTATTAAAGCAAAAGGCAAGTATAAGCTATCTAAGTAGCTACTTAACTCCTATACTTCTACCTATATAACTAACCAAGAATCACTCTTTAGAGATCTAAAGCCTCTTAAGAGGAAAAAGTAGATTAAGGTTAGGGATAGCTACTTAATAGCTACACATATTAGGAGTGTAGTTATAGATAGAAGGAAAGGCAAATAGATTATGTTAAAAGGTATTCTCTTTGTACCTAGGCTTAGAGTCAATCTTGTTTCTTAGAACTAGTTTAGTAAGCAGTTTAGTGTTCAACTACTAAAATTCATACTTTACTTACCCGATAGAAAGCTAGTTGTCTAGATAAGGCTTTTAGGAGGAGTACCATTTATTAAGGAAATTAGCTAAGACCTAGATGAACTTGCATATATATGCATTCCCTAGGATTCAGTAAATAATGATACCTGTACCTTTGCAGCCTAGACTGACTAGGATTAGTAGGAGCTATAGTATAGAAGAGTTAGACACTTTAGAGAAGGATTGCTAAAAGACCTTTATAAAGTAACTAACCTAAAGGACAAAATTCCCGTCCCTACAAAGCATTAGCCCTATAGGGTATGTTCTCTAGCCAAAATGAAAAAACACAAAGGTAAGGAGACTAAGAGAAAGCTAGCTAAGCTTGCCCTTATCTTAATTAATATCTATAGACTATTACCTGTCTCAAGACTAGGTTTTAAATAGTAGCTTAAGATTGTTAACAACTTTTCAAGAAAGAAGTAGGTATTCCTATTAAAATCAAGAGAAGATGTAGCAAATGTACTATAGGGATAGAGAAGAAAAGCTAAATTGTAATTAGGGAATTAGCTTTAGGTAGTAAGAAGTAATAGAGCAAGAGAATTACTTGTATTACTTAAGTAGTAGGAGAAAGAATCTAGAATCTCCTATTATATAACTAAAGCATATAACTCAATCTAAAATAGAGTTGTAGAAAGGTTAATCTAGATATCTAAGGAGTATGTTAGGGCAATGCTAGAAGATTTAAACATACTAGTTGAATTCT
>LFZO01001164.1:0-11785 GCA_001578225.1 Pseudocercospora musae | reverse complement strand
TAAGATAAGAAACGAGAGGCGTAGTAGGCTATACTTGTTCGAGTATAGTATAGGTAAGGTAATAATTGCTTACCTATAGCCGGTAGTCGTAGTAGCGCTAGTAGTCGCAAAAGAGCCCTATAGACTTAGTAAAGATAGAAGGCTAGTAGTAATCGATTTAGTAGACGTAGTCTATATATATTAAGACATCCGTTAGTATACCTATATAGACCTAGTAATCCTACTATACTATCTTTAGCTCTATCGCCGTAAGTCGTTCTAAAACTATAAGATAAGAAACTAGAGGCGCGGTAGGCTATACTTGTTCGAGTATAGTATAGGTAAGGTAATAATTACTTACCTAGAGCCGGCTATAGCCTAACCGATAGATTAGTAGACTATTAAACGATAGTATCCGTATAAGAGATAGTATACGTAATAATACATATTCCGAGACTATCGGGAGGGGAGAGAGTCTTTAACTTATTATAGATAACTTCTTATATATCCTTAAATTAAATCTTGCTTCCTATAATAAAGATAGGTCTCGCGAACTCCTTTCTATAGTCCTCGAAGTAATTTATTAGAAATGAAGTTAGGAGCGCTATTAGCTATACTTGTTCGAGTATAGTCTAGGTAAGGTAATAGCTACTTACCTATAGCTAGCTATATAGCCGGCCCGTTTTATAGCTTACTTTCTAGTTACTCGACTTAATACTTATTAGTAGTTACGTAGTAGCGCTATATATCGTATAAGATCTTCCTTTATATCTTTTATTATACTTTTCTACCCTTAGCTTTATCGTCGTCGGTAGAATTTATTAGAAATGAATTTAGGGGCGCTATTAGCTATACTTGTTCGAGCGTAGTCTAGATAAGGTAATAGCTACTTACCTATAGCCGGTTGTGTAGCCGGCCGTTTTTCTAGCTTACTTTCTAGTTACTCGACTTAATACTTATTAGTAGTTACGTAGTAGCGCTATATATCGTATAAAATCTTCCTTTATATCTTTTGTTATACTTTTCTATCCTTAGCTATATCGTTATCGATATGATTTATTAGAAAGGAAGTTAGGGGCGCCGTTAGCTATACTTGTTCGAGTATAATCTAGATAAGGTAATAGCTACTTACCTATAGCCGGCTATATAGCCGGCCGATTTTCTAGCTTACTTTCTAGATATATACCTATTAATCCGAAAGTAAGCTATGTCTTAAAAGTACTATCTACCTTCTACTTACTACTACCGTCGTAGGTTAGGATTAGCTCGTATATATTAGAGTATATATTAATAACTCTTTTGTACTCTCGTCGATAGAATTCGAGAGATAAGATACGAGAGGCGCTATCTACTATACTTCTTCGAGTATAGTATAGATAGAATAACAAGTTCTTACCTATAGCCGGCTATACTATATCTCCTAACTATTTCTCCTTAAAGCCTACGACCTTCTAATATAGCTCTTAGCCCTTCTTATTTAATACGATCTTGTATACTATACGATATAGCTCTTTAAATAAGAGTACGGATATGTTCTTAGTATAGAAAGTATAGTAAAGAGTAAAGTAAAGGGTTTATAAACTAATACATACTCTACGCGGTAGGCGGATCTTAGTATAGCCTCTACCTACGAGCGAGGCTATATCGCTACCCTTCTTTCTTTGTCCCTTAGTATCGCTAAATATGTCTATCCTATAAGTATAGAGATAGAGGGGTAGGTATTATATAATGTTCGGCTACTACCTCCTAACTATTTTTCCTTAAAGCCTACGAATCGCGACTTATTAGATTAGAAACTAGAGGGGCCGTAGGCTATCTTTATCCGAGTATAGTATAGGTAAGGTAATAGCTACTTACCCATAGCCGGCCGTATAGCCGGCTTACGCTTAGGGTTAGAACGGAGTATACGCGATAGTATAGGTAGCGTACTTCTTCGAAAACTCGTATAGTTAGCTCTCGGGTTAGTATAATAATAAGGATAACTAACTATGTATAGGTAGCGACTTGTATCTAGAGGTAGTGCCTAGCGCTCGGTATAGATCTAAGGGACTTTACCTAGCTAGCTATAAGGCTAGCTATATTAATTTTATCTACCTTACTATCTACGGATCCTCTTTTTAGGATTCCTATCTAGAATTCCTTAATATTGCTTCCGCTTTCGCTTCGAGGGCTTATTGCCTTCCTCCTCGTTATTACTAATTAATTAGATAGAAGGGCTAAATCGAGTATCTTCTTCTTTATCCTAGTTCTTACTCTCTTCTTCCTCTATCCTCGCTTCCTCTCTAAGTAAGTCGTCTAATATTATAGTATAAGGATTATTCTTCCCTTAACGTTTCTTCTATATAAGAAGATTCTAATTAATTATAATTATCTTAAAGACGGTTAGACTATATATTCGATTATATCGGTATTAATACTACTTAATACTAAACGAGCGCTTCGTCCTAATTCCTACCCTAGGGATTACTAGAATATCTTAAACGACTATAGCGACTATTAGATAAATATCGGCGATTCGAGACTATATTTCTAATATATTATCCTCTAAGAAATCGTTTACAAGATAGGATAAATCTAATTCTCGTTAGCTTGCGGCTTAGGGTAACGACTATACTAATAGTAGTACTTACTTTACCTTCGATATATCTCGAGTTCGTCTAGAGCTCCCCTTGCCTCGATCTCGTCCTATTCCGGGGCCTAGGTACTAAATATAAACGACGTTCGCGATTTCTTATCCTTCTTCTACTATTACTATCCCTTAGCTCTATATACTATATAATTAGAGTATTCCTCGACAAGCTCCTTTAATACTAACTAGTAGTATTCTTCCCATTTTGGTTCGTCCTTCTACTCGTTCTATTACTAGAATTTAGTCTTCTATGTTGGATAAAGAAGGACTACGATACTATAGATATCGCCGAAGGTCTCGAAAGTAGTCGAATAATATTTATTAAGCTTTTATTCTAACGCTATAAGTACCTTCGTTATAGTAACCTTCTAGAGAACGCTCTTTTTGCTTAGCTTCTTTATAGATCGATCTAGTTCGTTAAAGAGCTAGTTATAATACCCGAATACCTAATAGATCGTTAGTCCTCGGATTCTACTTATTATATTCGTAACGATAGTATATAGCCTTATAATCGAAACAAGATATTCGGCCTATCTCTATTCTACCTCGGTTAAGGCTAGCTATTCGATGCCTTAATTAATGTAGTACTAGTCTACTATATAGCGTAGTTTGTATACTCGGACTAGTATATAGAATAAAGAGTCGAATCTAGTCTTAATATCCTAGGTTAATTAGAGTATTCGTTTTAGAGGCTAGGATTACTATTTCTTATTCTAAGCGATACTTTTACTATTAATCTATAGCTTATCTAGGAGATTTGTCTAGATAAGTATAAATACGTACTATCGCTACGAGCTAGAGTTACTATAGATTACTATCCTATAGATCTAGATTAGTTAGTTAAGAAAACTAGTAGCTAGCTATATAGCTAGCTATAAGTACTAGCTATACTTACTTTATAAATAACTATAGTAAGACTCTATTCCTTAGAAGCTTTTATAGCCGCCTTTAAAGTACTTAGCTTATCCTATACTTTCTTTTCGTTTAATATCTTCTACTACTCGTCGTTTTAAGGTACTAGCTTCTATTTCGTAAATAGCGCCTAGATAGCGATTTATACTATATATACTAGATAGGGAAACTTCTTAGGAAAGGGAATTATTACTCTCGCGTCGAATATTAGGTCCGTATCTATCGACTCTATTGCGAGACTAGTCGGGTCCTTAGACCTAGAATCGTTCTCGTATTCCTCGTTAGTATCCTCTAATAGCCTAATAGATAGTATTAATTGTATCGTAATAGTTTAACTAAGTTTCTCGACCGCTTCTTATCTATAATTAGTATTAGTATAAGATAACTACTAGGTAGTAGGAAGGCTACCTATAAGTTTTTATAGAGCGTTTTATTATTACTTACGTTATTCGTCGTAATAGTAATTAGCTTAGTATAAACCCTAACTTACTCTAGCGTTTTTTGTACTAAATCTACTATATTCGCTCTAGAGTAGGCTTCTATAATTTTAGGAAATCCGATTATTAACTCGTAGTATTTCTATTACTTATCGATAAAGTAAAGTATAATAGAGAGGAATAATACTTATATCGTCCTATTTAACTAGTCGTTAATTGCGATTACTACCTAGTTAGCTAGCCCTACTAGATCCTTAATCTCTTTAATAGCGCTCCCTATATTTTATATAAAATTACTATATTAAGTACTCGCTAAGAGAAACGGGGATAGAGTATTAGTAAGGTAGTAGTATGTTTTTTAGACCGATTCCCTCTCGAAGAAGTCTTTTAGAAGTCCGTTAACGATAATTATCTTATTAGCTAGTTAATAGAAATCCTCGAGACTATACTTGGCGTATAGCCGGTTATATAGCTAGCTATAGGGGAGTACTCTTACCTTAGCGCGAAATTCGGTATCTACCTCGTCCTATCGATCCCCCTATACTAAACGATATTTTTGAGTCTTTAAATACTTTATAGTAGTAGTATTACCGTTCCTAATTAATAGATACTTTATAACTAGCCTATAGAACTTGTATATTACTACCGGCTAGCCCTTAAGCCTATCGAGTATAGTAACTATCCTATATACTACTCCTTTAGTTAAATACTTCTAGATAAAACTATTCCTACCCTTACTCTCCTAATTAACTAGGAACTTCTAGATATTCCGTAGCCTCTAGAGCGAGGTATAATTAGAGCTTTTTACTATATTCTACTAGGTCTCTCGAACCTATTAATAAAAAGGCTCGTAATATTCCTTCTTCTAGATATAAATATTATCCTATTTATCGAAGATCGCCGGATTGATTACTAATAGGGCCCTTAATTAAGTATTCTTAGGAGAGAAGAGATTTCGTTAGACTATCGATATCGATAATTAACGAGAACGCTAACTATCTCTACTAAAGGACTAAGCCCCTACTAGACTACTTCTTATTCGAATAGTCGATAGTAAGGGATTGTTTCGTCTTCGTAGAGGACTTTAGATAGATAGACTTAAAGCTCTATTATTTCCTTATCGCCCTTAAGATCTAGTCTATACTCCTAATAATCGTCTAGAGCGAGATTGCGACCTTATTATTCGTTAGCTTAGTAACAAACGAGTATTTAGGATAGTAGGAATATTAAGGAGGTTAGTATTTAGAGGTATAGTAGCTTATAGATATAGGAGAATAGCGACTTAGATATTAACGACCGAGAGTTCTAAGGAGCTTTAATAGTCTAATAGATTACTCTTAAAGTAAGAAAGAAAGTTAATAAAGTCCGAACTATAATATGAAATTATAGATAGCTAGGTATAAGGCAAAATTTCAAAAATATAGGTAGCTAGGCTAGTAAGAAGGATAGAAATTCCGGGATATAGAGTCGCGTACTTATAATCTTTATTTTAGTAGTTATATAAACTACTATACTAGCTACTCTATAGCTATCTACTCGGTATCTAGCATAACTATATCCTCGGTCTTCTACTATACTCTAGTAGCCTCTACTACTATATAAGTAGAGCGTATATAGTCTATAGCTACTTACCCTAAGCCTAGACATATTCTATCCTTCGAATTACTAAGACATATCGTTAAGAGGTACGTTAGCTTTAATATTCCCTTATAGCCTAGCTTAGCTAGTATCTTATAGTACCTACTTATCTCCTCGAGCTACTTCCTCTCGATATCGAAGTAATAATAGAGAGCTTTTACTCTACTACGTCCCGGGCTTACTATATCCTTAAAGTAGTAGCGGCGAAGATTATAGTTCTAAGGCTAGTAGCTAGGCTAATCTAAGCGAAGCGTACTCCTAAAGTATAGCGGAAAGGTTTTGTCCTAGGTATTAATATTTCGAATAACGGTACGCTTAGGGAGGATAAAGATTTTGTATAGTATAGGGAAGCGTCCCTAACTTATAGCTTTCTATAGAATTATTAGTAAGATCTAATTTTTTTTAGCTAGCTATATAGCCGGCTATAATAGATATACCTAAACTCTACTATTTCCTACTACCTTTAATAGCTTTCTAATCTAGACCTTAGTCTTTATACTCCTCTTAAACTACTTAATCGCCTATAGCTTTCTCTATATCGAATAAATAGCCTTATACTAATATATATAAACCGTACGAAACTCGATATCGAGAAATCTTAGGTAGTAAACCTCCTTATGTACCTCTTATAGCTTAGCTTTATAACTTAGAGTAAGAGGCTAAGTCGGATTAATAAAGTCCTAGTTCTTAGAATCCGCGGATAGATCTTTTATATCTAAGTCGCTCTATTTGTACTATTCTATTAAGTAATCGTCGAGTACTATCTCTTTTAAGCTTACGCTAGTTAAAATATCTACTACCGCATATTTATCGTATAGATCCTCTTTATCCTTTACCTTAATCTCTTTCCTATATTATGTTAGTATTCGATTAATAATAAATTCAATAAGGCTAGCTATACGGCTAGCTATAGTAATACTAACCCTCTATTCCTCTACTATAAGAAGACTAATCTTAGGTTAGATAGCTTCTCTTCTTATTCGGCCTTACTTTTCTACTAGAATATAGCTTTATCCTACTTAGGTCTCTCCTTCTACTTCTCTAGCTATCGTCGGAATATAGTTTACTTAGCTCTTTTCTTCTTTCTTAAGGCTTGTTTAGTCTTAGATATCTATAAGACTCGCTTTACGTCTACTATAGTCTTCCTATACGTAGAATACGCCTCTTTTATCTTGCGACGCTTTAGGCTCGGTACGCGACTATTAGGTTTATTATCCTTATCGTAGATATAGTTACTAAGCTCGTAGTCGCCTTAATGTAGTTACTAAGTACTACTATGGATAGTAGGTTAAGCTATACGCTTATTGCGAGCTATCTTGCGTAGTTATTATAGGATATTAATATCGAAGTTTTCGCGAGGTAAGAATTAGTAATATAGCTCTAAAATTTATAACGTAACCTACCCGAGGTTTCTATAGCAATAGCGACCTAGGCGATACGTAGATACTATAGGACGAGTACTAAGTAGTATAAAAGTAAAGCTTCCTTTATGTAGCTAGTAGTATAGCTAGTCTTTTAAGTAACGCTTATAGAACCTAGAAAAAGTCTAGGTTCTAACCTGAAATTAGTATAGGTCCTAGAACCCGAACCTAAACCAATCGTCTAGTTCCTACTAAGAAACCAAACCTAGACCCAATTTCTCGGGTTGTATCTAATCTACTAGGACGTCTAATACTAAAACATATTATACTCTTCTACCTAGAGAGACAAAGGATAAGGAACTAACTCCTTTAAAAAATAAGGTTATTATAGTAGGAGATTATCTAGACTAAGAAAGGCGTAAGTAAAGTAATTAGATAGATAATTAAGGAAGGCTTCCTTAAGTAGTTCTCTCTTATAAAGGAGGAACTAGAGAGGGAGGAAGATAGGAAATAGGAATAGGAGCCTAGTAAGAGGAAGGAGTATTAGAGATCCTCTCTATATTCTATAGCCTAACTATATATAAAAGGTAGGGATAGAATCCTATATTGTAGGAAAGAGAGGAAGGGTTTTGTACTAGAGGCTATAGGCTAAGGGCTTTTACCTTTAAAGGTAGATAGAGATAGCTACTTGTCTAGTAGATAGAATAGTATAGTAATACAAGAATTTATAATAAAAAAATATACTACCTTATATTCGAGAATTACGTCTAGTATACGATTTATAGGATCTTCTACGTAATTAATATAGAAGTCCTTGAAATCCTTATAGATATAATTACCTAAGTCTTCAAGATCGTAGTTATTATACTACTTCTTATACGTATCGTCTACGAGGTATATAATCCTATATAGTGTCCTACTATAGTTAGTATAATACGTATCTCTAAATAGAGTAAAGATTAAGACTAATTTCTTTAGGAACCTTCTTAACTCTTTAATAGTATTTCCTTTAAAGGATTTTAGCTTCTTTAGTCTTAGCTTACTAGTCGTAATACCTACGACTATATCTACTACGCTTAGTATAGGCGCTTCGCTATATCTATATAATAGTATTACTTAAAGACTAAGCTATAATAATAGGATCCTATAGATACTCTCTATAGATCTATTCTTAGAATTACTAATATTCTAGTCGGACTCTTATAATACTAGGCAATTAGACTACTCGACGCTTATACTATATTTAGTACCTACTAGCGCTAAGCCTATATTACGCTATATATATAGTCGCGTATTTTTACGCTCTAGTTCCTAGGCTTAGACTTCTTATTTAAGTAGCTTCTACTTAGCCTTTAAACGTACGATTCGCTCGTTTAACGTAGCCTACTACTTACTAAGTAAGGCCTAATATTCTTTATTTCCCTAGAGGCGATTATTGTCTATAGATAGAGCGGTATTACTATCTAATATAGTTAGTTTACTTATATCTATTCTATAGTATTCTATAGGCTACTATAGGAATAGACTTATTAGAACTATTAAGGCCTAGATATATAGTAACGTATAGAATATCCTTCTAACTAATAATATAGTAGATAGTAGAACTAATAAGTATCTCTAAAAAGGATTATATAGCGCGCTAGGTAAAAAGGCTATACGAGTTATATACGTTCTATATACGCGTTAAGCGTATACTACTTAGTATACTTAGGGCTTAGTAAGAGATCTTACCTTATCGAGGTCCTTATACTCGCTATCTCTAATAGATCTTCTAGTAGGTTTAGATTATAGTAAAGACTATAGTTAGTATTAAGTACTTAATCTATAGATTATTAAGTTTAATAAAGTAATAGACCTATAATATAATATCTATATATATATATATATATATATATATATATATACTCGAAGACATAACGCTATATTAATTACTATTAGTACTAGTAATAGTAAATAGTAGTAGTAAATTCTTGCATTACTATACTATTCTAACTACTAGACAAGTAGCTATCCCTATCTATCTTTGAAGGTAAAAGCCCTTAGCCTATAGCCTCTAGTACAAAACCCTTCGCCTCCTTCCTACTATATAGGATTCTATCCCTACCTTTTGTATCTATTTAGGCTATAGGATATAGAGAGGATCTCTAATACTCCTTCCTCTTACTAGGCTCTCGTTCCTACTTTCTACCTTCCTCTTCCTCCTTCTCTAGCTCCTCCTTTATTAGGGAGAACTACTTAAGGAGGCCCTCCTTAATTATCTATCTAGTTACTTTATTCAAGCCCCTCCTAGTCTAGGTAATCTCTTACTATAACGATCCTATCTTTTAGAGGAGTTAGTTCCTTATCCTTTATCTCTCTAGATAGAAGAGTATAATATACTTAGGTATCTAGGCCCTATATCTATATATATACTCTAGTATCTTACCTAGAACCTTCCTCCTTATTAGATATATATTTAAGCTAATATATTTAGTCCTAATTAGGGTTACGATTATACTCTACTTCCTTAACTATTCCTAGTATAGTTCCTTACCTTTTAGTCCTTCTTACTAGGCTATAGGGAGTTATTAGCCCTATTAGGATGCCTACCTTTTTCTAACTAAGCTTTCCTATTATGTATTCTATCTCTAGTATATCTACTATAATTTAGGCATTATTCCCCCCTATTAGATATATTCCCTAGTCTATCTATTAACCTGTTCTACTATCTATCTCTATCTTATCTTTAGGTCTTATACCTAGGCTATGCCCCTACTCCTCCTATATTCCTTCTAGACCTTCTTATATCTCTCCTAGATATACTTAGTAGTAGGTCTATTATTTACCTTAACTAACTATTGTCTTATTATCTCTTATATATATAGAGAGGGGTAGGATTTGTATTTCCCTTTAGAGGACCCCTTCTACTACGCTCTTATATACTCCTATAATATGCCTTAGTACCTAGTTTTAGATCTTTTCTAATCTTAAGGTAGCCCCTTTTCTATATCTAGGTAGTCCTTCTAGTATTATCTAGACTTTGGCCCTATATATTATTATAGGCCTTACTATAGCTATATATAGGTACTTTACCTTTTAGAATAATGCTCCCTATATAGATTTATATAGCCTTTAGAGTAAGGATATCTAGGATATGCCTTTCTCTACTACTTTCTTAATATATAGACCCTACTATAGTTTCGAATCTACCTATACCCCTAGTAGTCGGAGGGCTAGGGCGGACCTATCCTTAAACCCTAGTATATTAACTATAGCCTATAGGTTGTGTCTTTTTCTACTCCTAGTAAAGTAGATTAGTTAGTACTTCTATAGTACAAAGGTAGCCCCGTATTTAGCTACCTATTATATATACTTATTATGTACTATCTCTAGCTTTCTATAGTTCCCTTCTATGCTTTTTCTATATACAAGAATATTAGAGTTATCTACGAAGCCTATTACTATAGTTCCCCTATTCTTAAGGTTAGGGAGGAGTATAGATATAAAGAATAGGAATAGGATTAGTAAGAGGGTTAATCCTTATAGTATTCTAATTGTTTAGGGCCTTGCCTAATCTATGTATTCCCTAAGTCTAAGGCATATAGTCCTATCCTAAAGGAATAATTAGATAAATTGTATAATATATTATAGGTATACTATTATCCTAATATTGTATATTAGTCTCTAGTATAATATATTGTCGAATATCCCTAATATGTCTAGGCATAGTATTAATGCTAATATTGTTAGGTCCGTTTTCTAGACTATCTATACCTATTCGATTATTAGCTCTAGGGCTAATATAGTAGATCTTCCTAGTCTAGCTCCTATCTAGGATTAGGGGAGGAGATCCCTTTCTTCTACTTCCTTACTTAATCTCCCTATAACGATAGCCTCTAGGACCTTTACTATAGTGTTTAGTAGTACTATAGGTCTATATACTCCTAGCTTAGTATAGTCTAGCTTCTATAGTTTCTTTAAGACAACTATTATAGAGTGTTTAAAGGGCTTAGGGTAGTATCCTTATTATAGGTATACTATAAAGAATTTGTATAGTATAGGTCCGAGTTCCTATCGATATTCCTTAAGTACTAGGTTAACGATCTAGTCTAGTCCTAGGGCTTTTCCCTTAGGGAGTATATTAAGTATCTTCTAGAGTTCTCCTATTCTAACTTCTTCCTCTATCTAGAATAGGCTTAGGTAGGATACATATTATATATCGTCTAAGTCGGCTTTCCTTAGCTCTAGAAAGAAGTATTAGGCTAGTACTTCTACCTTCCCTTAGTTTTCTATTTATATTATACTATCCTTATCCCTAATCTCTAGGAATTATAGAAGGGGATATCTTTAGCCTATTCCTTCCCTAGCCTACTTAGCTAGCTTCTAGATCTTATTTAGGTCCTTAGTAATTTCTTTAACTATAGTTCTCTAGTCTAGGTTCCTATCTTTCCTAATCTACTTACCTTTAGCCTATAAGGCTATTAGGTATACTACTAGGTTCCTTTCTATTCTATCTTAGCTCTACTCCCTCTTTAGGTATCTTATCTTTTTTACTACTTTGCTATACTCCCTTAACTAGGTTATTTTAGTATACTTAGATAGTTTAGCCTTTAGGATATCCTCCTAGATTACCTTAGTAAGTATCTCTTAGACCTCCTAGGCTATTATATTAAGCTATTGTAGTATATCTATTACTCTATTAGAGATTTCTTATACCTCCTCCTTTATCCTAGCCCTAATCTTGTCCTAGTCTACCTTTTTCTATTATAGTATTTATACCTAGGCTCTAGTACTAGTCTAGGCCTATAGGATTATAGTTTGGATTAGTATATAGTCTAATCCTATTTCTA
>LFZO01001163.1:0-11810 GCA_001578225.1 Pseudocercospora musae | reverse complement strand
ATATAGTATAGCCGGCTATAGGTAAGAAGTTATTATTATACCTATACTATACTCGAAGAAGTATAGCGTACGGAGCCTCTCGCTTCCTATCTCGCGAATTCTATTAACGATAGTATAAAGGAGCTCGCTATAGATACCGCGTTCTTTAGCGTATATTAAGGGAGATCTTTTACGTTATAAAGCGCTACTACGTAACTACCGATAAGTATTAAGTAAAGTAACTAGAGGTCGAGCTAGAGAAATGCCTAGCTATACGGCCGGCTATAGGTAAGTAGCTATTACCTTATCTAAACTATACTCGAAGAAGTATAGCTTACGGCGTCCCTAACTTCGTATCTAAGGAATTTTATTAATAATAGTAAAAAAGAGTTCGCTATTACGATCTTAGCGACTTGTATATGAAACTTCAAATCACGTGACTTGGAAGCACGTAACCTAGGGTTACGTGATCTAGAGTTACGTAACTCGATACCTAAGGTATCCGCCGAGTAGATAAATAACTTCCTCTATAAGAGAGCTTCTCTCTCTTTCTTTCTTCTTTAACTCGTTATTAATTTAGATAGCCTCTCAATTAATATCTTAATAGAATAACGAGTTCCTTTATTATCTACAATAACGTCGTAGGTACTATCGTCTAGTAATACGAATAATTACGTTACTAGCGATTACTATCGTCCTCTCGTACTTCTCGTTATACGATAGCGCTAATAAACCTTATATCGTACTAAGACCTATATACTAATCTATATCGATTAAGTAAGCTATTTAACCGTAGTAACGCCGCCGATTCGCTATAAATCCTTTAGCGCCGCCTACCGATCGAGGTAGTAGCTCTAAGTACTATAGAGGAATAACTAGTACCTAGTTAAACGGTATACTAGAGCTACTACCGTAGGGTCTATAACCTAGTCTTATAGATATCGATAGCGTACTACAATAACCCCTACCTAGTAATTTCTAGGACTTCTAGTAGCTCTTCCGAGGTTTAGACGAATAGGAAGTCTCTAAATATATATTCTAGTATATAACTAAGCTCTATTACTTAGTAGCTACTCTCCGATAGTAGTACTAATAAGAAGTAGAATCCCTCGAATAGATATAACGTACTTACTATAAGACTAACGGTTATCTTAATAGCGAACTAGCGTAAGCTTGTACCGAAGTAGAATACTAACGCTAAGTCGCCGAATTAGTATACAATATCCTAAATATTACGTATTAGTAGCGTAACGACCTAGCTTAGTAAATAGTACGCCTACGATAGTAATAGTCCTTAGCGGAAGACATCGCTCGCTAAGTAAGCGAAGAAGCTACTCGTACCTACTACGATACTAAAGTATCCTTATTACGTAATCCGGATAGTAGCTAAGGACCTATACTAAACGACGGTCGATCCTTATTCCGTTATCTATTTAACGTCTATCTAGCGCCTAAAGATACTATACTAGGAGATAGTACCTACTATTAACCTTATACTATCTTCGACTATCTTAGCTACTTACGCTTCGGCTAACTAGAGGCTAACCCTAACGGTTATAATAGCCCCTTTAACGACGACTAGGGTTACGACCTAGAACTACGCTCTCGCGATCGACTAGAGCCTCTCTACCGCTCCCGTTTCGGCTATAATTATAACGATAATAATAATAGTAGATATAGTAAGAGTAAGAAATACCTAGATCTAGAGAAATACGATAGAGACTATAAAAAGCTAAAGCCTTTCCTTACGGAGCTTACGATTAAGTTAATAATTAATAATAACTACTTTCCGATACTATAGGACTAGCTAATATATACGTATAGTCGTACTATCGGTAAGGCCTACTCGATAGTCTAGCTATACGTCCGCTACGATAATTAGGGCGTAATTATAGATTTCGATAACCTCGATAACTTCCGTAATCTACTAGTTAATACCTTTAGCGACCCTAACGAGGTTACTACTACTAGCTATAAGCTAGATAACTTAAAATAGAAGAATAAGGAGTTCGCTTACTACCTTACCGAGTTTAATTACCTTAACGCCCTACTTAGTTATAAAGGCCGAGCCTAAGTTAATACTCTAAAGCGTAGATTATCTTCCGAATTAAAGGTAGCGCTTAGTAATATATATAACGAACCTACTAACTTCTTAGCGTTATATCGATACCTAACTATTATCGATAATCGACTCTATTAGTACTATATAGAGAGTAGTTACGATAATATTAAGCCTAGTACTAGTAGCGCTACTAATTAAAACCCTAACTCCTATAATAACTATAGTAATAATAACGCTAGCGTCCCTAATAACTAGTATACCCTATAAGGATATATCGCTCTATATAATAACTAAGGATAGTTTACCTCTATAGATAATAATAATACTAGTACTACTACGACTACGACTACGACCGTCCGTAACCTAGATACTATAGACCTCTCTACTACTCGGGATTAGGGTTAGGGTTAGGGTTAGGGTTAGGGTAATCGTCGTCGAGTAATACCTAAAGAGAGAGATCGCCGCTATCGTAAGGGCTTATATTACTTCTATAGTAGTAACTACGTCTACTCTAATACTACTTATCTAGAGCTTATCTACCGTATTTAGAGCCGTAATAGTAACCGTCCGAATACTAACGTCTTTACTTTTAGTACTACTACTTCGACCGACCTACCTTCTACTAACGATAAGAATACCTATAGTAGTAACGAGGAGGGAAAAGTATAGCTCTTAAACAAAGTCGCGTTTAAGAGCTTATACCGATAGAGTTACCTACGATTATACCGTCTTTTCCGAAGAGCCTATACTATAATTATAGAAAGAAATATCGATAGTAGAAAGACTTAAAGATTAGTTTATTAGTATTATTAGGAAGTATTATACCTAAGGGCGACGATTAATATCTCGTCTTATATTATACCTTAATAGCTTATAATAAACCTTAGTCTAGTATACTAGATATAGGGTAGGATACCGAACGTTAATTATTAGTAATAGTTAATTACGGTTATATTAGTTTATCTTTTATTAACTTATATTACGTATACTAATACTAGCTCCCTATCTATAACTTAAAGGAACCTCGTAGATTAACTACCTTTAATAGTAGTTTCGTAGTAGACGTTACTTAGTATACTAGAGCGACCCTTAATATTAATAGCTACGTCGAATATAGGGCCTTTTACCTTACTATATTAGGTTACTACCCTATTATTCTCGGCCGACTATAGCTTAATAAGTATAACCCTCGTATCGACTAGAAGCTTAACTAGGTACAATTCGACTCTAATTACTATAAGTAATAATATAACGACTTGTATACTATCGTCTATACTTATAGCTTATTCGATTACGAAAACGACGATACGCCTACTTATACCGAGCCTATAGTAATATAGCATTATTAATAGTAGCTAGTTTACGACCTACTAGACGATACCGATATAGTAAGACTTATCGACTTAATACAGAAACATTACGTATAGCGTAATTGTCCTATACGCTAGTTAGCGTCGACCTAGTTCCCGATTCTATCCTTACTTCTATAACCGTTACTACCTCTAGTACGATACTAGAAGCGCTCGCTACTACCTCTTATCTATATAGCCGGCATAACTATAGCTCCTATAAGCGTATAGGTCTTTAACTAGTAAACGAAGAAAAAGGATTTATTGTTGGAATATATAGTCTAGTTAGTAACCTGGCAAGGGATGCCAAGGCAGACTAGATCACATGATAACTATCATGTGACTAATCCAAGCTAACACCTTTCAGGTTCAGCTCCAACCTATAAGAAAATAACAATACACTTGCTATTCCTACTTTGGCCCCTACTATTCCTTATAGCTTCTATTGTAGCTTATGATCCATTTATACCTGTCGGCCCTCCTTAGCTCGACAGGTTATGAGCCCGGGTTTGCAACTACAAGGAAGAAAGACTAAAGCAGTACAGGTTACCCCTAGACCTATAAGTCTAGTCCTAGAAGGAAGAGGCAAAACAGGAGAGGGAGACTCGAGGTAGACCTATACACATTGTACAAAGAAGCCCTATGCATATAAGCTGTAAAAGAACCTAGTAAGGCATACTAAAAGTGTAAAGGGAATAGATAAGCCTGAGTTTTGAGTACCTTTAGATAAGCCTTAGACTTAGCACTTAGTACTGCCAATACCCTAACTTGTTAGTATATAGTTAGGAAGGACTTAAGGAAGTCATTAGCCCTATAGAGCCGGAATCTGTTCTAAGTTTTTAGTAACCTTCCAAAACTAAGCTAAGTTATTAGTAACCTTTAAACTATCATAGGCCTAGTAGAGCTAGGGATCTGCCAACCAAGGAAGATAGCTATCTAGAAACTGTTGAAGAAAGAGCTTGTTTCTAGAGTTTGTTTAGGTTTGATTTATAGAAGAAACCATAGATTAAGAAGGTAGAATTAGCAAGAGAAGGGCTACACTAATCTTGATAAGGGAGAATCATGAATCATGGTTCAAGATCATTAGGATGCACCTAATAAAGCTAAAGGTTGAATAGGTACTAGATAAAGTAGTCCTCAATACCCTAGTATCTACACTATCTAAGCATGTCTTAACAACATTATTAGAATCTTTAGATTGGTTAATTAGAAGAGCAAGCTATAAGGTTTATAATGCAATAGTATTGTATAAAATGTTCATCTACATTTTAGAAGATAACTAGGACGAATGTTAAGAGCTCGAATATGCAAAGCATTTGTAGGACTAGGCAAAAAGGAAATATGAGAGGAAACTGTAGGCAATAGGGAGAAGTTTACTCTAGTAGTATACCAATTTTAGTATAGAAGAGGGTTAGATAATTAATAAAGCATAGTAGAGCCTAAGTAGCATAGCTAGGAAGGCAGTATCCATCTCTCCCTAGTTTAAGGACATTAAGACTAAGGAGAGGAAGATTTAGTAGTTACTAGTAGCCCTTCTAGAATCATTTAGTACTATTAGGGATAGGATTGACCTAAGGTAGGACCTTAGCCTATAGGACATCCTTAGAATCCTAAGAGAAAAGCAAGAGTAGATGACAAGCTAGGAGACAGCTATGTTTACTAAGAAAAGGAATTAGGTAGGAGTAAGTAGAGACTTATCATGCTTCCTATATAGAGGGAAGCATTAGATCAAAGAGTGCCCTAGCCTAGACAAGGCAAAAGCAGCTATCTAGCTAAGACAAAGCTATAGGATAGTAAAGAAACAATCCCTATCTAGAGCTAGGAGGGGATCTTTACTAGACAAAGAATAACTCAAAGAGATGGTAAAGAAACTAAGCCTAAAGATACAATCCCTAGAGAAGAAGACTAGGAAACTATCTTCTAAGAAGGCCTATATAGTATAGGATATAGAGGCATCCTCTAAATCATCTCCCCCCTCTAAGGAAGAAGATGTTAATAAAGTAGCTTATTTAACTATTAAAGCAAAAGGCAAGTATAAGCTATCTAAGTAGCTACTTAACTCCTATGCTTCTACCTATATGACTAACTAAGAATCACTCTTTAGAGACCTAAAGCCTCTTAAGAGGAAAAAGTAGATTAAGGTTAGGGGTAGCTACTTAATAGCTATATATATTAGGAGTGTAGTTATAGATAGAAGGAAAGGCAAACAGATTGTATTAAAAGGTATTCTCTTTATACCTAGGCTTAGAGTTAATCTTGTTTCTTAGAACTAGTTTAGTAAGCAGTTTAGTGTTCAACTACTAAAATTCACACTTTACTTACCTAATAGAAAGCTAGTTATCTAGACAAGGCTTTTAGGAGGAGTGCCATTCATTGAGGAAATTAGCCAAGACCTAGATAAGCTCGCATATGCATGCATTCCCTAAGACTTAATGAATAATAAAGCCTATACACTTGTAGCCTAGACTAACTAGGATTAGTAGGAGCTATAGTACAGAAGAGTTAGATACTTTAGAGAAGGAATACTAAAAGACCTCTATAAAGTAACTAACCTAAAAGACAAAATTCCTGTCCCTACAAAGCATTAGCCCTATAGGGTGTGTTCTCTAGCCAAAATGAAAAAACATAGAGGTAAAGAGACTAAGAGAAAGCTAGCTAGGCTTACCCTTATCTCAATTGATATCTATAGACTATTACCTATCTCAAGACTAGGTTTCAAATAGTAGCTTAAGATTGTTAACAACTTTTCAAGAAAGAAGTAGGTATTCCTATTAAAATCAAGAGAAGATGTAGCAAATGTACTATAGGGATAGAGAAGAAAAGCTAAATTGCAATTAGGGAATTAGCTTTAGGCAGTAAGAAGTGATAGAGCAAGAGAATTGCTTACATTACTTAAGTAGTAGGAGAAAGAATCTAGAATCTCCTATTACATAACTAAAGCATATAACTCAATCCAAAATAGAGTTGTAGAAAGGTTAATCTAGACATCTAAGGAGCATGTTAGGGTAATGCTAGAAGATTCAAACATGCCGGTTGAATTCTAGCTAGAAGCATTAGCTACCTACACTATTATGAGAAATGCTCTCCTAAATAGTCTAGATATAGATAGATTCAAAGTTTTACCCGATAAAGCTTTTACTAGAAAGAGACCTTCTACATTACACTTTAGGGTCTAGGGATGCAAAGTAGTTATGTATATAGACGCCAAATCTTAGCCGGCTAGGATAAGATTAGACAAGCTAATAAACAGAGGTAAAGATACTGTTTTTATTAGGTATGTGCCTAATACATCAAAGATGTAGCTATTCTAGGAACCTAATATAAAAGCTATAAGAGCTTACAACAATACTGTCTAGTTTAAGAATGAGAAAGGAGGGGATATAACATTAAATGTTCCTAGACTTAACTAGCCAAGCCAAGCTCTAGTAAGGAACCTAGTTAGTAGACTAAGGAAGGAGAACCGGGATATTAAACCATTGCAGGTCCAACTGCCTCTACTACTAAAGGACATTAACTAATATTAGGTAATAGTTAATCTAGAAGAAAAAGAACAAAACGATGAATAGTAGGCCCCTAATTAGAGCCAAGAGAAACAGTAGGCGCCTAATTAGAGCCAAGAGAAACCTTAGCAAGATAACTAGGATGCCTAGGCTTAGGAAGGGAATTTAAAGAGAAGGAGATCAATCTCTAATAAAGGGTTAAGGGAAGAAAGAGTGCATAGTATGATTACAAGATTAACTATATAGAAGAGACTAAGAGAATTAGAGGAGGATGAGTTCCTAGAAGCTAAGCACTATAGGGCCTTCATCTGTATAATGAAAGACCTAGATCTAAGTATGGATTAGATAGATAAACTTCTAGAGTGTGTTTGCGAGGCTACATTCCCTACCTTTATACCGGGGATTGTACAAAGATAGGAGGTTCTAATCCTAAGAACCTACTAAGAGGCAATACAAGATCCTAAATAGGGTTATATATGGGAAGATGCAATCTAGAAAGAACTGACTACGCTTGGAAGCAACTACACCTAGGATTAGGTAGTTCTACTAAAAGGAGCAAACCTAGTTACTTTAAAATAGGTGTTTAATGTAAAGAGACTAATTAGTAGAGTAATTAACAAGTTCAAAGCAAGACTAGTTACAAGGGGGTTCTCTTAGAAATTTAGGATAGATTTCTAGGAGACATTTGTACTAACAGTTAGGCATGATATACTTAGAGTGTTTATAGCTACTATATATGAAAAGGATCTAGAGCTATACTAAGTAGATGTAAACAATGCATTTACTAAAAGTACCCTATAAGAAGACATCTTTATGATCCTACTACTAGGTGTAGAGGTCCTATAAGGCATAGCCCTAAAAATCCTAAGGAGCTTGTATAACCTAAAACAAGTAGTAAGAGACTAGAACAAGCTATATGTCTTAAAGCTAGAGGAAATGGGATTCTACTAGTTAGAGGTAGACCTATGTTTACTCATTCATAGAGGAAGGAACCTAATAGTCCTTACCTATATAGATAACATTCCTATTGTAGTACTAAAGCTAGAAGATGTTCTCTAGTTCAAGAAGGAACTAGGCAAGGTATTCAAAATCAAAGACCTAGGTAAACCAACCAAAATTCTTAGGATGAAGCTTACTAGAGATAGAAAGAATAGTACTCTAAAGCTAGACCAAGAACACTATATCTAGGAAAACCTTGCCAAGTTTAGAATAACTAAAGAAATGGCCTACCTAACCTTGTTACTACTTAATAGCTATAAGAGTCTAAGAAAATCTAACTTAAATGAAGAAAGGTATAACAAGACTAAGTACTAAAGCTAGAATAGTACATAGATGTAGCCAATGACTATGACAAGACCTAACATTGCTTTTGCCCTTAGAAGATTAGGATCATATGCGTTAGATCTATCCAAGAGACATCTAAAAGCACTTAGAAAACTAGCTAGATACCTAAGATCATTCCTAAGTCTAGGGTTAATGTTTAGAAGGGGGGGAGGAAAGCTAATAGGATATTCAGACTCTAATTATACAATGGACAAAGCTAACAGAGTCTCGATCCTTAGAAGCATCTTCTTTCTCTATAGATTACTAGTTTCTTAGATAAGCAAGAAGTAGAAATTAGTTACTATATCAACTATAGAAGCTAAGTACATAGCAATAAATACATATACAAAGCAATCTCAATTCCTTATAGCACTCCTAAGGGAGATGGATTGTATATAGTTAGTAGGAGAATGCTTATTCCAACCATTAATTAAAGGAAATTCTAATACAGTAAATGAAGTTAGACCTGTTTAGATTATAGGTAACAACTAGGCAGCTTTGACTCTTATTAAAGATACCCATACCTATAAGAGATCAAAACATATTGATATTAGTTTCAATAAGGTTAGAAATCTTTAGTAGCAAAGAAAGATTGTAGTAGAATATACTCTAACAAAAGAGATAGTAGCTAATAGCCTAACTAAGCCAAAGATAGGGCCATAGTTCTAGGAATTCATTAGACAACTACAGTTAGTATAAAGGGACAAAAGTACCTACTTAGAGGAGTTCAAACTCTACTAAGCGGGCAAACACTAGATCTAGGAATTGAACCTAGTAGATGGGATACGCTATGCCAATCTAGAAGCCATTGTATCTAATTAGCTAATTGAAGTTCTTGTTAGATTATATTGGTTAGAATTGGGATTTGTAGACCAACTGATCTAAGTAGGAGTGTTGGAATATACAGTCTAGTTAGTAACCTAGCAAGGGATGCTAAGGCAGACTAGATTACATAATAACTATTATGTAACTAATCCAAGCTAACACCTTTCAGGTTTAGCTCCAACCTGTAAGAAAATAACAACACACTTACTGTTCCTACTTTGGCCCCTACTATTCCTTGTAGCTTCTATTGTAGCTTATAATCCATTTATACCTATCGGCCCTCCTTAGCTCGACATTTATTCGTATTCGCTATATCGCTATAGAATATAGAGAAAGAAATAGCTAAGAAGAAGTATATTAATCCTACCGATAAAGTCCCTTAGTACTACTATAGTAGGTTAATATTATTCTCGTAGGAAGACGTAAAGAAGCTACTACTATATCGACCTAGATAGAACTACCGTATCGATATTATCGAGGATAAGGAGACTATATATAGCCTACTCTATAGTATATTATATAAAGAACTAGAAGTCCTACGTAACTATTTAAAGGACAATCTCGATAAAGGCTTTATTTAAGTATCTACCTCGTAGTACTTATTACTAGTACTATTTGTTAAGAAGCCTAGTAGGGGTCTATAGTTCTACGTAGATTATCGTAAGCTAAATAAGATTACTATAAGGAATAGATACCTAATCCTTCTAATCTAAGAGATACTCGATCGATTAAGTAAAGTAGTAGTATATACTAAACTCGATATTATCTCGGCGTTTAATTAACTCTATATTAAACCTAGCTATAAGTAGAAAATAGCCTTCCGTACTCGTTATAGCCTCTTCGAATACAAGGTTATACTATTTAGGCTTTATAACGTACTATCTATCTTCTAGTAATATATTAATAATATCCTCCGACTATTCCTCGATATATTCTATATAGTATATCTAGATAATGTACTTATCTACTCTAATTTAATCGAAGAATACCGCTACTATATTCGTTAAGTAATAGATATACTCCTTAAAGTTAGGCTATATACTAATATATTAAAATCGGAATTTAAGGTAATAATAGTTAAGTATTTAGGTCTCGTTATTAGTACTAACGGTATCTATATAGATAACGAGAAGATCGAAGCTATACGTAACTAGCCTATTCCTACTAATATTAAAGATATATAGTCCTTCTTTAGCTTCGTAAACTTCTACTACTACTTTATCTATATTTTCGTATAGATCGCAAAGCCTATAGTTCTACTAACGTATAAGGATACGACTTTTATATAGATAGTAGCCTACTAAGACTTATTTAAGTAACTTAAAGCTATATTTATCTCTATCCTAGTATTAGCTTACTATAATCTAGACCTATCTATAATAATTAAGACTAATATCTTCGACTATATTACTACTAATATTATATCTTAACTATATACTAATAGTATATAGAAGCCTATTACTTACTTCTTAAAGAAGATAACTCTAGCTAAATATAATTATAAGATCTATAATAAAGAACTCCTTACTATTATTAAGGCCTTTAAGTTCTAGAGACCTAAATTAGAAGATTACCGATTTAATAAAGAATCTATCTATATTATTACTAATTACTATAATCTATAGTTCTATATATCTACTAAGTAGCTTAATCGTTACTAAGCTCGCTAGAGCGAGTTCCTTAGTAGATTTAATTTCGAGATTATATATTATTCTAGTAGATAAGAAGCTAAGTCGGACTTACTTATATATCGCTTTACTAATCTATCCTTATTAGTAGAAGACCTACGCGTTAAATATAACTATTAGCTTATATTAAAGCTATATAACCTAGTAGTAGATCTCTAAACCGCTATATATAAGATCTTCCCCTTAGGGTTAGGGTTAGGGTTAGGGTTACGTAATCCTAAGGTAAATAACTATAGATCTCGAAGAAATAGACGATTTTACGACTTTTATATTTCTTATAATAATAATAACCCTTAGGGCTAGGGTTAGGGTTAGGGTTAGGATAAACCTTATTTTGCGAATGCCTATATCGATACGATAAGCAATAATATAGTTATATTTACTATAGAATCTCTTAGTGCCGAGACCTTAATCGATACTAAGAATATTACTAAGCGAATTCGAGAAGCGTCGATTAAAGATATTCTCTTCTAATAGGTAAAAGAATATCTCTATAATAGATCGGATCCTTCGAATAATCTTCCTTTATCGCTCTTAAACTATAAGATTAAATATAGTAGTAAATTCTTATATTACTATACTATTCTAACTACTAGATAAGTAGCTATCCCTATCTATTATCGAAGGTAAAAGCCCTTAGCCTATATCCTCTAGTACAAAACCCTTTATCTCCTTCCTTCTTTGTAGGATTCTATCCCTACCTTTAGTATCTATTTAGACTATAGGATATAGAGAGGATCTCTATAGCTCCTTCCTCTTACTAGGCTCCTATTCCTACCTCCTACTATCCTTCTCCTCCTTTTCTAGCTCCTCCTTTACAAGGGAGAACTATTCTAGGAGGCCCTCCTTAATTATCTACCTAGTTACTTCGTTTAGGCCTCTCTTAGTCTACGTAAGCTCCTACTATAATAACCCTACCCTTTGGATAAGTTAGTTCCTTATCCTTTGTCTCTCTAGGTAGAAGAGTATAACATGTTTAGGTATCTAGGCCCTATATCTATATGTGTACTCTAGTGTCTTGCCTAGGACCCTCCTCCTTGTTAGGTATACGTTTAGGCTAATGTATTTAGTCCTAAGTAGGGTT
>LFZO01001162.1:0-11823 GCA_001578225.1 Pseudocercospora musae | reverse complement strand
CTAGATGCCGAGTAGATAGCTATAGAGTAGTTAGTATAGTAGTTTATATAACTACTAAAATAAAGATTATAAGTACGCAACTCTATATCCTAGAATTTCTATTCTTCTTACTAGCCTAGCTACCTATATTTTTGAAATTTTACCTCGTACCTAGCTATCTATAATTTTATATTATAGTTCGGACTTTATTAACTTTCTTTCTTACTTTAAGAGTAATCTATCGGACTATTAAAGCTCCTTAGGACTCTCGGTCGTTAATATCTAAGTCGCTATACTCCTATATCTATAAGCTACTATACCTCTAAATACTAACCTCCTTAATGTTCCTACTATCCTAAATGCTCCTTTATTACTAAGCTAACGAAGAACAAGGTCGCAATCTCGCTCTAGACGGTTATTAGGAGTTTAGACTAGATCTTAAGGACGATAAGGAAATAATAGAGCTTTAAGTCTATCTATCTAAAGTCCTCTACGAAGACGAAACAATCCCTTACTATCGACTATTCGAACAAGAAGTAGTCTAGTAGAGGCTTAGTCCTTTAGTAGAGATAGTTAACGTTCTCGTTAATCGTCGATATCGATAGCCTAACGAAATCTCTTCTCTCCTAAGAATACTTAATCTAGGGCCCTATTAGTTATTAATCTAGAGATCTTTAATAAACGGGATAATATTTATATCTAGAAGAAGGAATATTACGAGCCTTTTTATTAATAGGTCCGAGAGACCTAGTAGAATATAGTAAAAAGCTCTAGTTATCCCTCGCTTTAGATAATATAGAATATCTAGAAGTTCCTAGTTAATTAGGGGAGTAGAGATAGGAATAGCTTTATCTAGAAGTATTTAACTAAAGGAGCTATACGTAGGACGGTTACTATACTCGATAGGCTTAAGGACTAGCCGGTAGTAATATACGAGTTCTATAGGCTAGTTATAAAGTATCTATTAATTAGGGATAGCAATACTACTACTACGAAGTATTTAAAGACTTAAAAATATCGTTTAGTATAAGGAGATCGATAGGACGAGATAGATACTAAATTTCGCGCTAAGGTAAGAGTACTCCCCTATAGCCGGCTATACGGCCGGCTATACGCCAAGTATTTAGGATATTATTAGTATAAATAAGTCTAATAATATTATAGTAAGGAAAGAAGGACGCGCGTATAGTTAACGCTAACGAGTATAGTCTCGAGGATTTCCGTTAACTAGCTAACGAGATAATTATCGTTAACGGACTTCTAGAAGACTTCTTCGAGAGGGAATTAGTTTAAAAAACGTACTACTACCTTACTAACAATCTACTACCGTTTCTCTCGGTAAGTACTTAACGTAGTAATTTCGTATAAAATATAGAGAGCGCTATTAAAGAGATTAAGGATCTAGTAGCCCTAGCTAACTAGATAGCGATCGTAATTAACGGCTAGTTAAATAGGACGATACGAGTATTATTCCTCTCTATTATACTTTACTTTATCGATAAGTAGTAGAAATACTACGAGTTAATAATCGGATTTCCTAAAATTATAGGAATCTACTCTAGAGCGAATATAGTAGCTTTAGTCTAAAAAGCGCTAGAGCGAGTTAGGGTTTATACTAAGCTTATTACTATTACGACGGATAACGTAAGTAACAATAAAACGCTCTATAAAAACTTGTAGATAGCCCTTCTTATAGTTAACTTATACTAATACTAATTTTAGATAAGAAGTAGTCGAGAAACTTAGTTAAACTATCGCAATATAAACGATACTATCTATTAGGCTATTAGAGGATACTAACGAGGAATATAATAACGATTCTAGGTCTAAGGACCCTACTAGTCTCGCGATAGAGTCGATAGATACGGACCTACTATTCGACGTAAGAGTAATAATTCCCTCTCCTAAGAAGTTCCCCTATCTAGCCTACGTAGTATAAATCGCTATCTAGGCGCTATTTACGAAATTGAAGCTAGTACCTTATAACGACGAGTAGTAGAAGATATTAGACGAGAAGAAAGTATAGGATAAGCTAAGTACTTTAAAGGTAGTAATAAAAGCTTCTAAGGAATAGAGTCTTACTATAGTTATTTATAAAGTAAGTATAGCTAGTACCTATAGCCGGCCGTATAGCCGGCTACTAGTTTTCTTAATTAAGTAATCTAGATCCGCTAGACGGCAATCTATAGTAACTCTAGCTCGTAGCGATAGTACGTATTTAGACTTATCTAGACTAATCTTATAGATAAGCCGTAGCTTAATAGTAAAAGTATCGCTTAGAATAAGAAATAGTAATCCTAGCCTCTAAAACGACTACTTCGATTAACTTAGGACGTTAAGACTAGATTCGACTCGTCGTTCTATATACTAGTCTAAATATGTAAACTACGCTATATAGTAGACTAGTACTATATTAATTAAGGTATTAAATAGCTAGCCTTAACCGAGGCGGAATAGAGATAGGCCGAAAATCTTATTTCGATTATAAGGCTATACGCTATCGTTACGAATATAATAGGTAGAATCTAAGGACTAACGATCTATTAGGTATTTAGGTATTATAACTAGCTCTTTAACGAACTAGATCGATCTACGAAGTAGCTTAGTAAAAAGACTATTCCCTAGAAGGTTACTATAACGAAGATACTTATAGCGTTAGAATAAAAGCTTAATAAATATTATTCGGCTACTTTCGAGACCTTCGGCGATATCTATAGTATCGTAGTCCTCCTTACCTAATATAGAAGACTAAATTCTAGTAATAGGACGAGTAGAAGGACGAACTAAAATAGGAATAATACTACTAGTCGGTATTAAAGGAGCTTATCGAGGAATACTCTAATTATATAGTAGTAAATTCTTGCATTACTATACTATTCTAACTACTAGATAAGTAGCTATCCCTATCTGTTTTCGAAGGTAAAAGCCCTTAGCCTATAGCCTCCGGTACAAAACCCTTTATCTCCTTTCTACTTTGTAGGATTCTATCCCTACCTTTAGTGTCTATTTGGGCTATAGGACATAGAGAGGATCTCTATAGCTCCTTCCTCTTACTAGGCTCCTATTCCTACCTCCTACCTTCCTCCTCCTTTTCTAGCTCTTCCTTTGTAAGGGAGAACTGTTCTAGGAGATCCTCCTTAATTATCTACCTAGTTACTTTATTTAGGCCTCTCTTAGTCTACGTAAGCTCCTACTATAATAACCCTACCCTTTAGATAAGTTGGTTCCTTATCCTTTGTCTCTCTAGGTAGAAGAGTATAATATGCTTAGATATCTAGGCCCTATATCTATATATATACTCTAGTGTCTTACCTAGGACCCTCCTCCTTATTAAGTATACATTTAGGCTAATATGTTTAGTCCTAAGTAGGGTTACTATTATACTTTGCTTCCTTATCTATCCTTAGTATATTTCCTTACCTTTTAGTCCTTCCTACTAGGCTATAGGGAGTTGTTAGCCCTATTAGGATGCCTATCTCCTCCTAACTTAGCTTTCCTATTATATGCTCTATTTCTAGTATATCTACTAATACTTAGGCATTATTCCTCCCTATTAGATATATTCCCTAGTTTGCCTACTAACCTATTCTACTATCTATCTCTACCTTGTCTTTAGGTCTTATACTTAGGCTATATCCCTACTCCTCCTACATTCCCCCTAGACCTTTTTATACCTCTCCTAGATATACTTAGTAACTAGCTTATCCTCTATCCTAGCTAATTGTTGTCTTGCTATCTCTTATATATATAGAGAGATAGGTAGGATTTGTGTTTCCCTTTAGAGAATCCCCTCTACTACGCTCTTATATACTTCTATAATATGTCTTAGTACCTAGTTTTAGATCTTTTCTAGCCCTAGGGTAGCTCCTTTTCTATGTCTAGGTACTCCTTCTAGTATTATCTAGACTTTAGCTCTATATGTTATTATAGGCCTTACTATAGCTATATATAGGTATTTCGCCTTCTAGAATAATACTTCCTATATAGATTTATATAGCCTCTAGAGTAAGGATATCTAGGATATACCTTTCTCTACTACTATCTTAATATATAGGCCCTACTATAGTTTCGAGTCTATCTAAACTCCTAGTAGTCGAAGAGATAGAGTAGGTCTATCCTTAAACCCTATTATATTAACTATAGCTTATAGGTTATATCTTGTCCTACTCCTAGTAAAGTAGATTAGTTAGTACTTCTATAGTATATAGGTAGCCCCGTACTTAGCTACCTATTATATGTATTTGTTATGTACTATCTCTAGCTTTCTATAATTCCCTTCTATAGTCTTCCTATATACGAGGATGTTAGAGTTATCTACAAATCCTATCGCTATAGTTCCCTTATCCTCTAGGTTAGGGAGGAGTATAGATATAAAGAATAGGAATAGGATTAGTAAGAGGATTAATCCTTATAGTATTCTAGTTGTTTAGGGCCTTGCCTAGTCTATGTATTCTCCTAGTCTAAGGCATGTTGTCCTATCCTAGAGGATTGACTAGATAAATTGTATAATATACTATAGGTATACTTTTATTCTAATATTATGTATTAGTCTTTAGTATAATACATTGTCGAATGCTCCTAATATGTCTAGGCATAATATTAATACTACTATTATTAGGTCCGTTTTCTAGACTATCTAGACCTATTCTATTATTAGCTCTAGGGCTAAGATAGTAGACCTTCCTAGTCTAGCTCCTATCTAGGATTAGGGAAGGAGATCTCTAGCCTCTACTTCTTTACTTATTCTCTCTACAATAATGGCCTCTAGGACCTTTACTAGGGTGTTTAGTAGTACTATGGGTCTATATACTCCTAGTTTAGTATAGTCTAGCTTTTATGGTTTCTTTAGGACGACTATTATAGAGTGTTTAAAGGGTTTAGGGTAGTATCCTTATTGTAAGTATACTATAAAGAACTTGTATAGCATAGGTCCAAGTTCCTACCTATATTCCTTAAGTACTAGGTTAATGATTAGGTTAGGTCCTAGGGCTTTACCCTTAGGGAGCCTATTAAGTATCCTCTAGAGTTTTCCTATTCTAACCTCTTCTTCTATCTAGAATAGGCTTAGGTAGGATATATCTTGTATGTCTTCTAGGTCGGCTATCCTTAGCTCTAGGAAGAAGTATTAGGCTAGTACTTCTACTTTCCCTTAGTTTTCTATTTATATTGTACTATCCTTATCCTTAAGCTCTAGGAATTATAGAAGGGGATGTCTCTATCCTATCCCTTCCCTAGCCTACCTTACTAGTTTCTAGATCCTATTCGGGTCCTTAGTAATCTCTTTAACTATGTCTCTCTAGCCTAGGTCCCTATCTTTCCTAATTTGCCTACCTTTAGCCTATAAGGCTACTAGGTATACTACTAGGTTCCCTTCTATTCTTTCTTAGCTCTATTCCCTCTTTAGGCATCTTGTCTTTTTTACTACTTTGCTATACTCCTTTAACTAGGTCATCGTAGTATATTTGGATAGTTTAGCCTTTAGGATATCTTCTTAGATTATCTTAGTAAGTATCTCTTAGACCTCCTAAGCTATCGCGTCGAGCTATTATAGTGTATCTATTACTTTAGTAGAGATTTCTTATACCTCCTTCTTTACCCTAGCCCTAATCTTGTCCTAGTCTACCTTTTTCTATTATAGTCTTTGTACCTAGGCTTTAGTACTAGTCTAGGCCTATAGGATTGTAGTCTAGATTAGTATATAGTCTAATCCTATTTCTAGGTCTATTCTTGTTCTATATTCTTGTATATTTTGTTAGATTCCTATAGTCCTAAATACTAGGTCTAGGGTCTAATAGCTCCTTAGAGTTTCCTATATAATCGTGCCTAGCTCTAGTAGTAGGTTAAGGTAGGCTTTTTCTATAATTGTAATAAGGTAATCTACTACCTAATATTGGTTTTAGGCGTTGTTTCCTCCCTACCTAGGGTAGTATAGGTTGAAATCCCCTAGTAGAATAATCTCTTCTCCCTCTTTTCCCTAGGTTGCCTCCTCTACTAGTAGGAGGGTACCTAGAGCGTAGTCTCTAGTAGGGCTAGATAGGTTATAGTAGTTAAGGATATTAAACTATCTTTCTCCTATACGGAGGCGAATTACAATTATGTCTCCTAAGTGTTCTTTTGTATTCTATGTTTGTATACTAATTTCCTTAGATACGTATATAGTAACCCTTAGGTATACTACTCCTAGGAGTATAGTATAGTATCCTAGGTATACTACTATGTTCCTATTACTAGGGCTAATCCATGGTTCCTAGATTGCTATTACCTAGTATTCTTTCGGATCTAGCTATTAGAGGAATAGGATTTAGATCTTGTCTACGCTATGGTTAGTATTGTACTATAGGATAGTAAGTTTCCCCTAGCTACTATTTATTTTAGGCGCCCTGGTATGCCTATATGTCTTCTATTACTTCCTAGCTCTAGTTTTACCCTAGTTACCCTTCCTAGCCTATAGCTAGGGAGAATAGTAATAAGATCTTAGTATTCTATAATCTTCCTACTAAGGCGATAGAGTTTGTACCTATTAGTCTCCCTAGTAGTCTCCTTAACCCTTCGTCTATATCTATGTCTAGGCTTATACTTCTAACTTTTCTCTTAGACCTAATAGTTGTCTACCCCTCTAGGTCCTTCGGGTCTTTAACGTAGATAAGGTAGTTCTAGCTATTAGTTACTTAGTCTCTAAAAGCCCTTGCTTTTACAATAGCTACTTGTTTTACTTTGTATAATACTAACTATACTACGTAGGTACCTTAGTAGTTACTATATTTCCTTATTGTTCCTTAGTATTCGTTAGTTCTATATAGTCCTACGCATTTTCCGTATGCCTATTCGGCTCTATAGTACTTTGTAACATGCCTAAATTGTCTATACTTTAGGCATTGTATAGGTCGCTACTTCGGATCGAATTCCTCTATAGTAAGAAGGGTACCTAGAGATACGAGGCCTTTTTGTATAATTTCCTTTACTTAGGCTAAGCTTTGTATATTTAGGATAATAGAGGAGTGTATCTTCCCTTCCATACCCTTTCGGCTTTTAAGCTAGACTACTTAGGATATCCTAAGATTCGGGTAGAGTCTTCTATTCTCTTCCTAGATCTTATAGATATAGCTAGGGTCTTTAGGGTTAAATCCTACGGCCCTAAAGCCGTAGACTAGTACCTAGTATATTAGGGCCTCTACTATAGTACTAGGGATCGCCTTCTATATCTACCCTAGTTTATTTGTTAACTTGTCTTTAGTAGGTTTAGATACTATAAATACCTATAGGTTACTACTCTTAAGTTTCTTAATAGTAATTACCCCTAGGTCTTTTAGTCCCTAGAGTATCTCCTAGTTAGTAAGGCCTTCTATCTTTTCTTACTCTTCCTTCTAGCTAACCCTTATTATAATTATGTAACTTTTAAGGGGGATTCTCTATATACTTAGTATAGCTAGCTAGCCTTAGGAGATAGTCTATACCTATGTTCTCGGTTTAGGTATTTTCGTAGTAGTTTAGAGGTTCTATATATAGGTTTAGAGGGTATTTGTAGTATTAGCGTCTTTTAGTTAGTATAGGAGCTAGGTCTAGGCCCGCTAGAGGAGGGAGAGGAGGGATAGGAAGTCTAGGGCCTAGGGAGTATCTAGTACCTTTTAGATATCTTCTATTAGGGTTTATAGGTTCCTTTAGATATTTCTATTCGTTTTTAGCTAATTAGGCTATTCTTTCGGGCCTTTAGGGCCCGATTTGGGTATTAGTTAGCCTTTAGTCTAGCTTTAGGATAGAGGCTAGATCCCTCCCTCCCTCTTCCTTTCCTCGAGTCTACCGTCGTAGTATTATTTCTAGAGAGGTGTATTCGTGTCTCCTATGCTCGTAGGCGCTAGCGCCTTAGCCTAGGAGTTAGACATGTTTTACTAATAGTCTATATATATTAAGATATCCGTTAGTATACCTATATAGACCTAGTAATCCTACTATACTATCTTTAGCTCTATCGCCGTAAGTCGCTCTAAAATTGTAAAATAAGAAACTAGAGGCGCGGTAGGCTATACTAGCTCGAGTATAGTATAGGTAAGGTAATAATTACTTACCTAGAGCCGGCCGTAGCCTAAGCGATAGATTAGTAGACTATTAAACGATAGTATCCGTATAAGAGATAGTACGCGTAATAATATATATTCCGAGACTATCGAGAGGGAAGAGAGTCTTTAACTTATTATAGATAACTTTTTATATATCCTTAAATTAAATCTTGCTTCCTATAATAAAGGCGGGTCTCGCGAACTCCTTTTTATAGTTATCGAAGTAATTTATTAGAAATAAAGTTAGGGGCGCTATTAGCTATACTTATTCGAGTATAGTCTAGGTAAGGTAATAGCTACTTACCTATAGTCGGCCGTATAGCCGGCCCGGTTTCTAGCTTACTTTCTAGTTACTCGACTTAATACTTATCGGTAGTTACGTAGTAGCGCTATATATCGTATAAGATCTTCCTTTATATCTTTTGTTATACTTTTCTACCCTTAGCTTTATCGTCGTTAATAGGATTTATTAGAAATAAAGTTAGGGGCTCCGTTAGCTATACTTATTCGAGTATAGTCTAGGTAAGGTAATAGCTACTTACCTATAGCCGATTATATAGCCGGCCGTTTTTCTAGCTTACTTTCTAGTTACTCGACTTAATACTTATTAGTAGTTACGTAGTAGCGCTATACATTATATAAAATCTTCCTTTATATCTTTTGTTATACTTTTCTACCCTTAGCTATATCGTTATCGATATAATTTATTAGAAAGGAAGTTAGGGGCGCCGTTAGCTATACTTATTCGAGTACAATCTAGGTAAGGTAATAGCTACTTACCTATAGCCGGCCGTATAGCCGGCCGATTTTCTAGCTTACTTTCTAGATATATATAATATACCCGTTAATCCGAAAGTAAGCTACATCTTGAAAGAACTATCTACCTTCTACTTACTACTACCGTCGTAGGTTAGGATTAGCTTATATATATTAGAGTATATATTAATAACTCTTTTGTACTCTTATCGATAGAATTCGAGAGATAAGACGCGAGAGGCGCTATCTACTATACTTCTTCGAGTATAGTATAGGTAGAATAATAAGTTCTTACCTATAGCTAGCTATACTATATCTCTTAACTATTTCTCCTTAAAGCCTACGACCTTCTAATATAGCTCTTAGTCCTTCTTATTTAATACGATCTTATATGCCGTACGATATAGCTCTTTAAATAAGAGTACGGATACATTCTTAGTATAGAAAGTATAGTAAAGAGTAAAGTAAAGGGTTTATAAACTAATATATACTCTACGCGGTAGGCGGATCTTAGTACGGCCTCTACCTACGAGCAAGGCTATATCGCCGCCCTTCTTTCTTTGTCCCTTAGCGCCGCTAAATGTATCTATCCTATAAGTATAGAGATAGAGGATAGGTATTATATAATATTCGGCTACTATCTCCTAACCATTTTTCCTTAAAGCCTACGAATCCTAATTTATTAGATTAGAAACTAGAGGGGCCGTAGGCTATCTTTATCTAAGTACGGTATAGGTAAGGTAATAGCTACTTACCTATAGCCGGCTATATAGCCGGCTTACGCTTAGGGTTAGAACGGAGTATACGCGATAGTATAGGCGGCGTACTTCTTCGAAAACTCGTATAGTTAGCTCTCGGGTTAGTATAATAATAAGGATAACTAACTATATATAGGTAGTAACTTATATCTAGAGGTAGTACCCGGCGCTTAGTATAGATCTAAGGGACTTTACCTAGCCGGCTATAAGGCCGGCTATATGGCCGGCTATATCGATTTCATTACCCTTACTATCTACGGACCCTTTTTTTAGGATTCCTATCTATATATCCTTAATATCGCTTCCGCTTTCGCTTCGAGGGCTTATTACCTTCCTCCTCGTTATTACTAATTAATTAGATAGAAGGGCGAAATCGAGTATCTTCTTCCTTATCCTAGTTCTTACTCTCCTCTTCCTCTATCCTCGCTTCCTCTCTAAGTAAGTTATCTAACGTTATAGTACGAGGGTTATTCTTCCCTTAACGTTTATTCTATATAAGAAAATTCCGATTAATTATAATTATCTTAAAGACGGTTAGACTATATATTCGATTATATTAGTACTAATACCGTCTAAGACTAAACGAGCGCTCTATCCTAATTCTTATCCTAAGGATTACTAGAATATCTCGAGCGACTATAGCGACTATTAGATAACTATCGGCGATTCGAGACTATATTCCTAATATATTATCCTCTAAGAAATCGTTTACAAGATAGGATAAATCTAATTCTCGTTAGCTTATAGCTTAGGATAATAACTATACTAATAGTAGTACTTACTTTACCTTCGATATATCTCGAGTTCGTCTAGAGCTCCCCTTACCTCGATCTCGTCCTATTCCGGGACCTAGGTACTAAATATAAACGACGTTCGCGACTTCTTAACCTTCTTCTACTATTACTATCCCTTAGCTCTATACGCTATATAATTAGAGTATTCCTTAATAAGCTCCTTTAATACCGACTAGTAGTATTCTTCCTATTTTAGTTCGTCCTTCTACTCGTCCTATTACTAGAATTTAGTCTTCTATATTAGATAAAGAAGGACTACAATACTATAGATATTGCCGAAGCTCTCGAAAGTAGCTAAATAATATTTATTAAGCTTTTGTTCTAACGCTATAAGTACCTTCGTTATAGTAACCTTCTAGGGAATACTCTTTTTACTTAGCTTCTTTATAGATCAATCTACTTCGTTAAAGAGCTAGTTATAATATCCGAATAGCTAATAGATCGTTAGTCCTTAAGTCCTACTTATTATATTCGTAACGATAGCGTATAGCCTTATAATCGAAATAAGATATTCGGCCTATCTCTATTCCGCCTCGGTTAAGGCTAGCTATTCGATGCCTTAATTAATGTAGTACTAGTCTACTATATAGCGTAGTTTACATACTTGGACTAGTATATAGAACGAGGAGTCGAATCTAGTCTTAACGTCCTAGGTTAATCGGAGTATTCGTTTTGGAGGCTAGGATTACTATTTCTTATTCTAAGCGATACTTTTACTATTAATCTACGGCTTGTCTAAGAGATTTGTCTAGATAAGTACGAACGCGTACTATCGCTACGAGCTAGAGTTACTATAGATTACCGTCCTACGGATCTAGATTAGTTAGTTAAGAAAACTAGTAGCTAGCTATATAGCTAGCCATAAGTACTAGCTATACTTACTTTATAAATAACTATAGTAAGACTCTATTCCTTAGAAGCTTTTATAGCCGCCTTTAAAGTACTTAGCTTATCCTATACTTTCTTTTCGTCTAATATCTTCTACTACTCGCCGTTTTAAGGTACTAGCTTTAATTTCGTAAATAGCGTCTAAATAGCGATTTATACTACGTATACTAGATAGGGAAACTTCTTAGGAGAGGGAATTATTACTCTCGCGTCGAATATTAGGTCCGTATCTATCGACTCTATTGTAAGACTAGTAGGGTCCTTAGACCTAGAATCGTTCTTATATTCCTCGTTAGTATCCTCTAATAGCCTAATAGATAGTATTAATTATATCGCGATAGTTTAACTAAGTTTCTCGACCGCTTCTCGTCTATAATTAGTATTAGTATAAGACAACTACTAGGAAGGCTATCTATAAGTTTTTATAGAGCGTTTTATTATTACTTACGTTATCCGTCGTAATAGTAATTAGCTTAGTATAAACCCTAACTTACTCTAGCACTTTTTATACTAAACCTACTATATTCGCTCTAGAGTAGGCTCCTATAATTTTAGGAAATCTAATTATTAACTCGTAGTATTTCTATTACTTAT
>LFZO01001161.1:1942-13789 GCA_001578225.1 Pseudocercospora musae | reverse complement strand
AATGTTTCCCTCTATATAGGAAGTATAATAAGTCTCTCCCTACTCCTACCTAATTCCTTTTCTTAGTAAATATAGCTGTCTCCTAGCTTGTTATCTACTCTTGTTTTTCTCTTAGGATTCTAAGGATGTCCTATAGGCTAAGGTCCTACCTTAGGTCAATCCTATCCCTAATAGTACTAAATGTTTCTAGAAGGGCCGCTAGTAACTACTAAACTTTCCTCTCCTTAGTCTTAATATCCTTAAACTAGGGAGAGATAGATACTACCTTCCTAGCTATACTACTTAGGCTCTGCTATGCTTTATCGATTATTTAACCCTCTTCTATACTAAAATTGGTATACTACTAGAGTAAACTTCTTCCTATTGCCTATAGTTTCCTCTTATATTTCCCTTTTACCTAGTCCTATAAATGCTTTGCATGTTTAAGCTCTTAACATTCGTCCTAGTTATCTTCTAATATATAGATAAACATCTTATATAATACTATTGCATTATGAACCTTATAGCTTACTCTTCTAATTAACTAATCTAAAGATTCTAATAATATTGTTAAGACATGCTTAGATAGTGTAGATGCTAGGGTATTGAGGACTACTTCATCTAGTACCTATTTAACCTTTAGCTTTATTAGGTACATCCTAATAATCTTGAACTATGATTTATGATTCTCCCTTATCAAGACTAGTATAGCCCTTCTCTTGCTAATTCTACCTTCTTGATCCATGATTTCTTTTATAAGTTAAACCTAAACAAACTCTAGAAACAAGCTCTTTCTTTAATCTGAAAATAACAGTTTCTAGATAGCTGTCTTCCTTGGTTGGCAGATCCCTAGCTCTGCTAGGCCTATAACAGTTTAAAGGTTACTAACAATTTGGAACAGATTCCGGCTCTATAAGGCCAATGACTTCCTTAAGTCCTTCCTAACTGTATGCTAACAAGTTGGGGTATTGGCAGTACTAAGTACTAAGTCTAAGGCTTATCTAAAGGTGCTCAAAACTTAGGCTTATCTGTTCCCTTTATACTTCCAAGTGTGCCTTACTAGGTTCTTTCATAGCTTATATACATAGGGCTTCTTTGTACAATGTGTATAGGTCTACCTTAAGTCTCCCTTTCCTGTTTTGCCTCTTCCTTCTAAGACTAGACTTATAGGTCTAGGAGTAACCTATACTGCTTTGGTCTTTCTACCTTATAGTTATAAACCCGGGCTTATAACCTGTCGAGCTAAGGAGGGCCGATAGGTATAAATGGATTATAAACTATAATAGAAGCTACAAGGAATAGTAGGGGCTAAAGTAGGAATAGCAAGTGTATTGTTATTATCTATAGGTTAGAGCTAAACCTGAAAGGTGTTAGCTTGGATTAGTCACGTGATCCAGCCTGCCTTAGCATCCCTTGCTAGGTTACTAACTAGACTGTATATTCCAACAAATATAAGTAAATAGGACCTAGTTTATAGCCCGAATAAACTAGGCAATAGAATTAGTTACTCCCTATAGAAGAGTCGTCTATCGTACAAGACTAAGCGATATATCGAAGCTTGTAAGGTCTCTACTAGTAATGTCTAATGTAATCTAGTTATACCCTAAGAAGATATTAATTAGCGTAGCGATAATATAGTTCCTAAAGGCTTCTAAGAAACTATCCGTATCTAGTAGTAGATTAGCGTCTCTAATCGTTATAGTATTAAACTTCGTAGCTACATTAATTAGACGATACTCCTTGTCCTTCCTAGGAACCTACTTCTTTCCTACTAGGAAGTATAGATTATAGTACGAAGTATGCGATAGTTTAAGAGTACCTACCTATATACGCTTACGTACTATGTCTTCTATAATTAGGCGTAGACTCGGATTAATCCTATAGAATAGATACTTCTATAGTTCCTAGGAAATAGTCCTAATCTTCTATAGTAGAACGATCTCTAGATTAATACAACTAAGATACGTAAAGTTATATACTAGAACTACTTCCCTATTATATAGAAGTTCCTCTAGAAGGTACCTTTCCGTCGGCGTAAGCTCTAAACTAGTACGAATATTAGTAAGACGTTTGAGGATAAGTCTTAATCCCCTCTTAATCGTAGAGAACTTCTTCGTAATATACTTCTAGTTATAGGGCCCTATACTAGGTAGAAGAGCTACCTCTCGGTCTAGGCAATCTTGTCTCTAGTTCGGGTTACTACTAGGATTAGATCTATCCGTTATATATACGCTACCTTTAACCGGTTTAACCTTGTTAGCTATCCGCTTATATAGCGTAAAAACGTCTATCGAAGAAACTATAGATAGAGGTAACCTAACTCGTAGGCGTTCGTTCCGGAGATTAGCGTAGTAGAATAGGGTATATACCTCCTCTAAGGCGTTACTCTCGTCGTCGAGCCGTTCGATTTGTAGTTCGTAGTCCTTTCCTAGTATATCGCTAAATATATTACTATAATAATTCCCCTAGGGATTATTAGCGGATACTTCCGATTAGCTATAGGATACTAATAACCTTTCCGAGTCTTAGTCTAATATACGAAATACCTCGATCTTAGAGTCGTTACCTTCGTTAGGGGCATTAGGTATCTAATTAGCCTATAGCCTTAATTCTTTTTCTAGTTCTTATAGCTTAGCCTAATTAGCTTATAATTCCTCTTCCTCTAATCGGAACGAATAAGATTAGTTTAGACTATACGCGAACAAGGTATAGACCGCTAGTCCTATAGTAGCGCTAGGGCTTTTCCCTAGCGATTAACGCCGGTAATACGTTACTAACGCTTCTAGGTAGTAGCGACAATCTCTTTATAGGATTTATAGCCTTAATTACTAACGTAGCTAGTAAATACAATCTTATTTCCCTTCTAGTTAGCAATCGTGCCTTCCTATAACCCATTATCGTAGTTCTACTAGATATCGCGTACTATACGAGACTAGGACTATCTAAGTAGAATAGGGGTTTCTAGGTTAGCTACTATCTAAAACGTAAACGTAAACATAATCCTAAAGGCATCTACTAATACGTTATAGTAGGCGCCTACGAACGGGACGATACTATTAACTCCTCTTATCCCTAATACTACTTCCTTATTAATTAGTAAGAGAAGCTACTACGCTAGTACTAAAGGCATAATAAGAGACTCCGAGCCGTTATCGATTATAGCTCGGACTAGAGAGCTCTAGTTACTAATCTTAATATCGATATAGATACTTAGGATAATAGTAAACTTCTAAGTTACTATAGATAAGTCAACGTCTACTAGCCTACTATAGAGCTCCTCGATATCGGAAGAGGGAGCGCGTCCTATTACGGCGCTCGTAAATCGAACTATATAGGTATCGACTAAACTAGGCACGTCGTTAGTATTAGAAACGTCCTCGATAGTAGGCGTAGTAAGCTCCTCAAAGTATAGTAGATATTCTAATAAGCGAATATTAATATACGTTACCTTGCCCTTATCCTTCTAAAACGCTACGAGGTTACGTATAAAGTCTAGATCGTTAGGTACCCGTTTCTAGAAGAGGTTAGTTAGGACGCTATAGGCTAATAGATTACCTATAGAGACGCTAGACTAGAGATTAAGGAACTAAGAAGTCTAGAAGATATTCTATATCCTAGTCGTATCTCCTACTCTATACTTCTTAATATAATTATCGAATCGAAACGACTTTAGATTAGTATCTCTTTTCTTATTATATACTAGAGGGTTAGTAGGGCCTAGAGGCGAGTCGCCCGTATTATTAGTTATTTCGACTTCCTAGGTTTCGGCGACCTCTAGCTATAGTATAGTAGAAGCGCTACTATTAGTAGTAGGTATAGTACTAGACGAAGCGATAGGCGTATTACTAACTTGTCGTTAGGCCCTCTACTAAGTAGTAATAAGATTCTTAGTCTTAGTAACTATCTCTCGTTACTCTTTTACCTTATTTATAGCCTTGCGATTTAGTATACTAGAGGGAGTAGCGCTAGGTCTCGATAGGTTCTTAGCCTACGATCTTGTAATAGTAGGCATTATAGTAACCGTATTAGTATCATCGCTACTCTCTTCCGTTTAGAGGCTATACATGTCTATAATAAGCTAGTCGTTCTATATTATCGTAGCTACCTTAACCGCTATAGTAGGGATAGATCCGTCCTTAGTATACTTATCGTCTAGGAGCTTCCGAACTCTCTTGCCCTCGCGTTCTATAATCGCCGCGAACGTACTATTACCTAGAACCTCCTAATAGATTAGACTATACCTAGCTTCTAGTAGTAGTAGAATAACGGCTAGTTTTAGGATATAGAGATCCTATTAGTATAGTATCTACTCGCTAGTCTTACTATAATACATCTTACCGTTCTACTTGTTTATATATCCTCGGTCTATAAGCTCCTTCTAAACTAGATAGTCGCTCTATATATAATTAATACTACTATATATCTAATACTTGCTATCGAGATTAGGGTAGATCTTTCTTATATCCCCGCTCCTTTAGCTAGTAAAGACGTCTACTATAGGTACGTCTAGATAAATGTCGTCGGTATTACTAATAGTATTAAACACTTTCTAAGTCGTACCGAGCTTATTAGTAGCTATAACTAACATCTTTAGCTTATTAATACCTAGGGTACGAAACTTGTTAATAAACTAATTAAACTACTCGTCCTCTTACGTTAGTAGAGTAACGGCTACTATTTTAACTACTATAGGAGGTACTAACTAGGACTTAGGCAAGAACCTTAGAGTAGGGATAGTAGGCTTAGAAGCAAGGCGAACTAAATCGATATCCCTCTTTTCCTCGCTAATAATAAACTTCCTATAATTAGTAGAGCTATTAATATCTTGCTTAACCTACTCTAAGATCTTCTTAAAGTTGCGGAAACTATCTAGATCGTTATTAGTAAGCTTATATCTTCGGAAGATGCGTTAAGACATAGGCCCTAGTAAGCCCTTTAGAAGTAGTCGGATCCGCTAAGAGTTCTCGAGGTCTTCCTTTAGAATAGTATCTATAGCCTTAACGAACTTACGAATATACTCCTTTAGATTATTATCCTCTATACGTAGTTAGGCGTATAGGGTCTTAAGCTATAGGCGACTACCTTTAACTCTATAGCTATCGTTTTTACGGTACTTACGTAAGAAGGACTTTTTGAACTTTGCCTAGTTAGCGTCTAACTTGTTAGCCTTATTAGGATATTCCTCGAGACTCCTAAGTATAGTATATAGCTTAGTATCCGTCCTTTATATAAACATATAGATCTTCTCGGTATCGGAACGATTATTTAGCTTATACTCGATAAGGTTGTCTTTATATCGTTCGATATAGGTAGTAGTATTATATCCTTTAAACTATAGATTAGAATCGCTTCTAGGCTTAGGCGGATATCGCCTATTAATATAGATAAACTCCTTCTATTACTCTATTATTTACTATTAGAGCGTCTTAAAGGTAGTAAACATAGTACTATTAAGGTCTATGTCTAGGCTAGGCTCTAGTACTCGTCTACTACTTGGTCTAGTAATAGGATCGCCTATCTTAACTAGAGAGCGTTAGATTTGTTCGTTAATCGGGTCGGATTTAGGTTCCTCGTTAGAGGATATTAATACTCGGCTTAGCCTACTACCGGAACTTATTTAAACGAATATAGTAAGGTAAAGTAAATAGGGAATTATTTTTATACTTTTATCGTTCTTATTTTTACAAAATAAATAGCGAATACTATTGTACTACTATATAGAATAGGCTTTCGATTTTTATATAGATAGGAGCTAATAACCCCCCTAGGGGTTATTAAACTTTTACTCTTCCCTAGCTAGCCTAATTGCTAAGGTAGAGCCTAAAAAATATCTAGAAACGGGAGTCGCGAACTTAGGCTAACTAAGTAATCCTAGAGCTAATATTTGCTAAATATTATAGTAAGATTACTAGGTAACTTTGTTCCTACTTCCTTCTATAGGATGCCTTCTATTTGTTATTATAGAAGACTAAAGTACTACCGAGCTAGGAGCGAATTAGCGAATTAGAAACTCGGTAATCTCTAGCCTAACTAGGATCCCTTTTCTTTAATAGCCTAATACTTATATATAGGTACGGATACCTATCCTACTATAGACTTTAGCTAGGTCTAAACATGGTCTAGGTAATTAGTCCTCGCTATGCCTCGGGATCGGTTAGTAGAATAAGACTAGTCGACTAGAACAATATCGTATCGAATAGGTAGTACGCTACTATATAGTACTAGTAGGGTTTTAGAGGGATCCCTAACCCTAAAGCGAGTCCTAAAAAGTAATCGACTATCTAGGTCCTAAGCTTTAATAGTTTCTAGGGTTTGTAGCTTTTCGGGGTTAAGGCGATATCCTTATCTAGGAGGTTGCTCTTAGTTATTACTTTTGTCGAGACCTCCTAAGATACTATTCGTAACTAGCGCCGTAGGTCGTTTATCGCCTCCTATATATACGTAGCTATCCGTATCTAAGGACTACCTTTAACCTAACTACCCTCTACGATCGAGAAGAGATAGCCCTACCTTCGGCTCTATTAATAAGTAGAACCTAAACCTATACATACCTAAGGGCTAGGTAGTATAGGAAGGGACTATAGGTAGTATAACCTATTAGGCTATAGGTAGTTATACTAGGCGGACTAACTATCGTAGTTGTTATAGAGGTAGTTAGTAGTAATTAGAGCTCTATAGTAGAGGTATATGAAATATAACTAGCGATATATACTAAACGAAGGTTAATAATATCTCTCCCTAGTAGGAAGAGGGCTATATATACTAATCAAGACCCCTACCTAACTAGGTAGACAAGTGTACCCTAGCTACTAGACAATAATAGTAGAACCCTTTAATTAACTTTATAGCTAAGATAGCTATTTAGAGGAGAAAGGAAGCTCGTAAATAGCGCGCCTATACTATATCGGGCCCTTCCGACTTCTCTAAAGCTATATTAGACAAGGGTATATATCTCTTCGTAATATCGATAGTTAAGATAGACTAAGATAACCCGAATAGTCTCCTACCGGAGTATAAATACCTCTGTAGAATATTCGAGAAGGGAGACGCGTTCCTACTCCCCGATTATAGTTCCTATAAGCTATCTATCGATCTAGTAGAGGATATAACCCCTCCTTATAACCCGTTATATAACCTCTTAGAGACTAAATTAGCGGTCCTAAGGAAATACCTCGATAAATACCTCGAGAAGGGCTAGATCTACCTATTAAAGTCCCTAGTAGATACTAGTATCCTCTTTACTAAAAAGAAAGATAGTAGCCTCTAACTATATATCGACTACTAGGGTTTAAACGCTATTATAGTAAAGAATCGATATTCCTTACTCCTTATATAGGAGTCTTTAGACCGTCTTACTAAAGCTCGGATCTTTACGAAGCTTAATATTCGAGATACCTACTATAGGATCTATATTAAGTAAGGCGACGAGTAGAAGATCGCCTTCCGAACGAGATATAGATACTTTAAGTATACTATAATACTATTTAGGCTTATAAACGCTCTAGTAGTATTCTAGAGCTATATCCTTAGTACCTTATTAGACCTAGTAGATACGATCTACGTCGTCTACCTAGACGATATCCTAATATACTCCTAGAACCTAGAGCAATATATCTAGTACGTTACTACTATCCTTAAGAGGCTCTAATACTATAAGCTATATACGAAACTTAGTAAGTATAAGTTTAGTAGGGACTAGATTAGGTTACTTAGCTATATAATTATTCCGAATAGAGTCGAAATAGAGCTAGAAAGGATTATAACGATTAGGAAGTAGCCTAAGCTAAGGAGTATAAGGGATATACGTATCTTTATTAGGTTCGCTAACTACTATTAGCGTTTTATTAGGCACTTCTCCTAAATAGTAGCCCTACTAAATTAGTTAATAGAACGAGGACTTAATATAGCTAAGGATAGGAGAAGGTAACGTAAGGAAGAGTTATAGCGGCTCTCCTTAGATATAGAAGTAAGATTAGTATTTAACTATCTTAAGGAAGTATTCTATATAGCCCTAGTATTAAAGTACTTCGACCTATCCTAGCCTATTAGGGTCGAAACGGACGCCTCGACCTATACTATATTAGGCGTTATAATGTAGTAGTATAAGTATAAGGGCAAGATGTACTAGTTCCTAGTCGCCTTCTTCTCGTAAAAGATAAATAGTATAGAAAGGAACTATAATATCTATAATAGCGAGATACTAGGAGTAGTCGAGTACTTCAAGTACTAGCGTTACTACTTAGAAGGCGTATAGTATTAAGTAGAGGTTATTACGGACTATAATAACCCTTAGATAGTTTATAATAACTAAAGAGCTTATAAGGTAGTAAGTTCGCTAGGCTAAGTAGCTCGCTATATTCGACTTCTATATCTTATACTATCTAGGAAGGGAAAATAGGATAGCTAATAGGGCTAGTAGGTATCCTAACTATATCAATATTAACTACTCTAGGCGCTAGCTAAACGAGGAGGACTTGCGTACTCTCCTTAAGAGGCTATAGAGGCAATTCGCGGATAGGGAGTCCTAAGATAGATTAATAAGAGTTACCTTAGTATAACGAGGGCCGGAAGGATATAGTAAGCCCTTCGTCTACCTCTCTAGGGCGGCTAAGGTTAGGAAGGTATAGAATAGCCTCGTAAATACTATTCGGATAGTACTAAAGACTAACGCCGAGGCGATTAGGATTAAGATAGCTCTCTAGAGTAGAGACGAGTTATAATAGCTATAGCTAGTATAATAGAAGGAATCCTAAGGATTCCTCTTCTACTAGGACACGATATATGTACTAGTAGGCCTACTTCGCCTAGAACCGCTCTAGCTCTACTACGATAATCCTATATCGAGGTACTTTAGATTCGAGAGAACCCTATAGCTAGTACGAAGAGGATACTACTAGCCTAAAGTTAGGTACTATATTAAGGATTATATACGTAGCTATAAGGCGTACGCCTAAGTAAAGCTATAGAGGCATTTGCCCTATAGGATACTATACGTAGAGAAATCCTCTAGGCGCTATAGGAGGATCTAACTCTCGACTTCGTTATAGATCTATCCTCGAGTATCGTCCTAGGTTAGACCTACGATAGTATCCTCGTTATAGTAGATAGGTACTCTAAGATAGCCTATTATATCCTATATTAAAAGGAAATTATAGCTAAAGGGCTAGCGGATATCTTCTTAAGAGAGATTGTCTATCTATATAGTATTCTATAGTCTATTATATCCGATCGGGGACCGATCCTTACCTCTAAGTTCTAGAGTAGTCTCTACTACTATATAGGGATCTATAGGGGCCTTAGTACTACCTACTATCCCTAGATAGATAGCTAAACCGAGCGCTAGAACTAGACTATAGAGTAGTATCTATATATTTACTATAACTTCGAGTAGGACGACTAGGTACGCCTCCTAAGCCTAGCCGAGTTTATATATAATAATAGTTAGTATATAGTAATAGGGGTAACGCCCTTCTAGATATATAATGTTCGGGATCCGCTCTATACTAGATAGCTCGAAATACCTTAGATAGAGGGGAAGGTACCCTAAGTAGAAGTACTTATAGCTAGAGTAAAAGGCATTCGAGATAGCCTTAAGGCTCGGCTAGAGAAGGCGAAGGAATATTAGGCTCGATAGTATAATAAAGGATAGAAGCCTAAAACCTATACTATCGGCGACTAGGTATACCTTAATACAAGGTTCCTTAATATAGTCTACTAGTCGAAGAAGCTAGACTATAAGTATATAGGGCCCTTCCGAGTATAGAAGGTAGTTAACGATATAGCTTACTATCTTAAGCTACCTAAGGGCTTTAATATATATCCTATGTTCTATATATTCCTCCTCGAGAACTATCTCGAGCTAGAAGTAACCTAAAGGGACTAGGAGGACCTACCTAAGATATAGACGAGCGACCTAGACGTATACGAGGTCGAAAGGATCCTCTAGAAGGAAAGGAAGCCTAAGGGGAAGTAGGAATACCTTATATCCTAGAAGGGATATAGGGAGGAAGAGAATACCTAGGAACTAGCGGAGTACCTAAGTAAGGTAGCTCTTAAGGTATTCGCTAGATAGACGGAGGGCCGGAAGAGGCCTAAAAGGAATATAAGTACGAAGTAGTATCTACTCCTTACTTTAATAGGATATACGCTACTATAGAGTAGTAATACAATATAGATACGAGCCCTTCTAGCGCTAAATATACTCTCCTCTCCTACTATAGGCCTAGTACCCTTACGCTCGGCGATACGTACCTAAACGAAACGTAATAGGTATAGAGATAGGCCTAAATAGAATAAAACGAGGTTATATAGATAAACTCGAGGATACCTAGCCTTAGTTAAATACATTTAGATATATAGTTACTATATACCTAGCTAACTCCTTACTTAAGGGAACTCTAATAGCCTAAAATAGGCTAACTAAGGATAACTAGAACTACTAACTTAAGACTTAACTTATACTAAGGAAACAAATAGGCTATCTCGATCTAAGAAGGCCCTACTAGGTACTAAAAGAATCCTCGTTAATCTACTAGCTCCGAAAGAGCTTATAAGGAATTACGAACTCCCTAGATAGGTTATTAGTACTTAGTATCTCCTTTACTAGCTATACGAGAGCTATATAGGCCTCGCTAGTAGGTATACGACCTAAACTATACTAAAACGCCTTAACTTAATCTCTATATAACTAAAGGTAGGTACTTAGGCCCTTCGCGACCTCCTACTAGTCTCTCTCTAGTCCCTTCGTCTTCTTTTATAACGAAATATAGCTATTTCTAATACGCTTATACTTCTTAGTTAAGGTCTAATCGAATAGGGTTAGCTAGGGCCGAAATGAGTTAAAGGGAACTAAACCTATCCTAGTAGCTAGATTACGCTCTATCTCCTCTCTTATTATAGTATCGTAGTCCTTCTATAGACCTAAATAAGGTTAGCTAAGGTAGGCTAGGGCAAAGAGGATCGAAACGGACTAGATATATTAAACTTAGCCTTGCCTATATAAGTATAGAGGTTACCGGTATCCTCGAAACGTAGATACTTCCTAGAGGGCCCTAGTTAGTATAACTCGACTCTACGTAAGGCGATATATACTTCTTAACCTTCTCGTAGACCGCTATATAAGCTTAGTAGGCCTCTCTAGCCTTCTTACTATTAGTTAGGTTATCTAGGGCCTTCTAGCGTAATCCGTTAGCTACCTTAATAGTAGGCTTATATTCTATAGGAATCTAGACGCTAGTTAGCCTTATTCGATCTATCTCGAACTAAGACGACCTACTTAGAAGTAGCCCGAGCTACGAGAGATATACTTTAGATAGTCGAAGTACTTAGTCTCGTTAGTAAGGTCCTCCTTATAGTTAGATAGGTCGATTTAGGGATATATAGCTTCGAGAAGGGTAATATAGCTTCCGCTAGTATAACCCTATATAATATTAGTACAATTAAGGCATAGATTACTATTAAACTTTATATAGGTCGCTATTAGGTCGAAATAGGCTAAGAAGACTCAAATTACTACAAAGATAGCTAGTAAGGACTAAAAAGGGCGCTACTACTAGAAAAAGGGAGACTACTATACTAAGTTAGCCTAAATCGCCTCGAGAAGGGTCGATAACGGTTAGCTACTACCGGCGCTAAGCATAGGACTAGTAGTAGCGGTAGTAGTAGAGATTATACCTAGTAGGTATATATTATAAAAGGGAATAAGTTAAAGGGACTTAGATAGCTTAAATGCCTATAGCGGCTACGGAGATAGCGTTATTACTACCTAAGTAAGCTTTTTAAACAATAGTAAGCGCCCTTCGTATATAATAATAGACTATAAGTAAAGTTTTCTATTCCTAGCCTCTAGGACGTAGGCCTATAGAGGGG
>LFZO01001160.1:0-12483 GCA_001578225.1 Pseudocercospora musae | reverse complement strand
TACGATATAGCTCTTTAAATAAGAGTATAGATATATTCTTAGTATAGAAAGTATAGTAAAGAGTAAAGTAAATAATATATACTCTATACGTTAGATAGATCTTAGTATAGCCTCTACCTACGAGTAAGGTTATATTACTACCCTTCTTTCTTTATCCCTTAGCGCTACTAAATGTATCTATCCTATAAGTATAGAGATAGAGGAATAGGTATTATATAATATTCGGCTACTACCTCCTAACTATTTTCCCTAAAAGCCTACGAATTGCGATTTATTAGATTAGAAACTAGCGGGGCTATAGGCTATACTTATATAAGTATAGTATAGGTAAGGTAATAGCTACTTACTATAGCTAGCTATATAGCTAGCTAGCGACTATAGAATAAATAGAGTATATATAGTAGAGTAGGCAACGTACTTTATTAAAAACTCGTATAGTTAGCTCTCGGGTTAGTACAATAATAAGGATAACTAACTATATATAGATAGCGACTTGTATCTATATATAGTACCTAGAGCTCGGTATAGATCTAAGGGACTTTACCTAGCTAGCTATAAGGCTAGCTATATTAATTTTATTAACCTTACTATCTATAGATCCTCTTTTTAGGATTCCTATCTAGATNGCTATAGGCTATACTTATATAAGTATAGTATAGGTAAGGTAATAGCTACTTACTATAGCTAGCTATATAGCTAGCTAGCGACTATAGAATAAATAGAGTATATATAGTAGAGTAGGCAACGTACTTTATTAAAAACTCGTATAGTTAGCTCTCGGGTTAGTACAATAATAAGGATAACTAACTATATATAGATAGCGACTTGTATCTATATATAGTACCTAGAGCTCGGTATAGATCTAAGGGACTTTACCTAGCTAGCTATAAGGCTAGCTATATTAATTTTATTAACCTTACTATCTATAAATCCTCTTTTTAGGATTCCTATCTAGATTCCCTTAATATCGCTTCTACTTTCGCTTCGAGGACTTGTTACCCTCCTTCTTATTATTACTAATTAATTAGATAGAAGGACTAAATCGAGTATCTTCTTCCTTATCCTAGTTCTTACTCTCCTCTTTCTTAATCCTTACTTCCTCTCTAAGTAAGTTGTCTAATATTATAGTATAAGGATTATTCTTCCCTTAATATTTCTTCTATATAAGAAAATTCTAATTAATTATAATTATCTTAAAGATAGTTAGACTATATATTCGATTGTATAAGTACTAATACTACCTAATACTAAACGAGTACTCTATTCCGATTCCTATCCTAGGAATTACTAGGATATCTTAAGCAATTATAGTAACTATTAGATAGCTCTCGGCGATCCGAGACTATATCCCTAATATATTATCCTCTAAGAAATCGTTTACAAGATAGGATAAATCTAATTCTCGTTAGCTTATAGCTTATACTAATAACTATACTAAAAGTAGTACTTACTTTATCTTCAATATATCTCGAGTTTATCTAGAGGTCCCTTTGCCTCGATCTTGTCCTATTTAGGAGCCTAGGTACTAAATATAAACGACGTTCGCGATTTCTTAACCTTCTTCTATAGTTACTAGCCCTTAGCTCTATATACTATATAATTAGAGTATTCCTTAATAAGCTCCTTTAATACTAACTAGTAGTACTCTTCCTATTTTAGTTCGTCCTTCTACTCGTCCTATTACTAGAATTTAGTCTTCTATGTTAGATAAAGGAGGCCTATAATACTATAGATATCGCCGAAGGTCTCGAAAGTAGCCGAATAATATTTATTAAGCTTTTATTCTAATACTATAAGTGCCTTCGTTATAGTAATCTTCTAGGGAATACTTTTTTTACTTAGCTTCGTTATAGATCGATCTAGTTCGTTAAAGAGCTAGTTATAATACCTAAGTACCTAATAGATCGTTAGTTCTCGGATCCTACCTATTATGTTTATAACGATAGTATATAGCCTTATAATCGAAACAAGATATTCGGCCTATCTCTACTCTACCTCGATTAAGGCTAGCTATTCGATGCCTTAATTAATATAGTACTAGTCTACTATATAGCGTAGTTTATATACTTAGACTAGTATATAGAATAACGAGTCGAATCTAGTCTTAATATCCTAGGTTAATCGAAGTAGTCGTTTCGGAAGCTAGGATTACTATTTCTTATTCTAAGTAATACTTTTACTATTAATCTAAGGCTTGTCTAGGAGGTTTGTCTAGATAAGTATAAACGTATACTATTACTATAAGCTAGAGTTACTATAGATTACTCTCCGGCGGATCTAGATTAGTTAGTTAGTAAAACTAGTAGCTAGCTATATAGCTAGCTATAAGTATTAGTAGTACTTAATTTATAAATAACTATAGTAAGACTCTATTCCTTAGAAGCTTTTATAGCCGCCTTTAAAGTACTTAGCTTATCCTATACTTTCTTTTCGTCTAATATCTTCTACTACTTATCGTTCTAAGGTACTAGCTTCAATTTCGTAAATAGTACCTAGATAGCGATTTCTACTATATAGGCTAGATAGGGAAACTTCTTAGGGAAGGGAATTGTTACTCTTATATCGAATAGTAGATCTATATCTATTAACTCTATCGCGAGACTAGTCGGGTCCTTAGACCTAGAATCGTTCTCGTATTCCTCGTTAGTATCCTCTAATAGCCTAATAGATAGTATTGTTTATATTACAATAGTTTAACTAAGTTTCTCGACTACTTCTTATCTAAAATTAGTAATAGTATAAGATAGCTACTAAGAGGGCTATCTATAAGTTTTTATAGAGCGTTTTATTATTACTTATATTATCTATCGTAATAGTAATTAGCTTAGTATAAACTCTAACTTACTCTAGCGCTTTTTAGACTAAACCTACTATATTTACTTAAGAGTAGGTTTCTATAATTTTAGGGAATCCGATTATTAACTTATAGTATTTCTATTACTTATCTATAAAATAAAGTATAATAGAGAGGAATAATACCTATATCGTCCTATTTAACTAGCTATTAATTACGATCGCTACTCGGTTAGCTAGTACTACTAGATCCTTAATCTCTTTAATAGTACTCTCTATATTTTATATAAAATTACTATATTAAGTACTTACTAAGAGAAATAGGGACAGATTGTTAGTAAGGTAGTAGTACGTTTTTTAGACTAATTCCCTCTCGAAGAAGTCTTCTAGAAGTCTATTAACGATAATTATCTAGTTTACTAGTTATTAGAAATCCTCGAGACTATACTTACTAGTATTAACTATATACGTATCTTTCTTTCCTTACTATAATATTGTTAGACTTATTTATTATATCCTAAGAAGCTAGTATATAGCGAGCGTATAGCTAGCTATATAGCCGGCTATATAGCTAGCTATAGGGAAGTACTCTTATCTTAGTCTAAAATTCGGTATCTATCTCCTCCTATTAATTCCCCTATACTAAACGATACTTTTAAGTCTTTAAATACTTCGTAGTAGTAGTATTACTATCCCTAATTAATAGATACTTTATAACTAGCCTATAGAAATTGTATATTACTACTAGCTAATCCTTAAGCCTATCGAGTATAGTAACTATCCTATATATAGCTCCTTTAGTTAAATACTTCTAGATAAAACTATTCCTATCCTTACTCCCCTAATTAATAGGAAACTTCTAGATATTCTATAGCCTCTAAAGTAAGGGATAACTAGAGCTTTTTACTATATTCTACTAGGTCTCTTAGACCTATTAATAAAAAGGCTCGTAATATTCCTTCTTCTAGATATAAATATTATTCTATTTATCGAAGATAGCTAGATTAATAACTAATAGGGCCCTTAATTAAGTATTCTTGGAAGAGAAGAGATTCTATTAGACTATTAATATCGAAGATTAACGAGAACGTTAACTATCTCTACTAAAGGACTAACTCCCTACTAGACTACTTCTTATTCGAATAGTCGATAGTAAGGTATTGTTTCGTCTTCCTAGAGGACTTTAGATAGATAGACTTAAGGCTCTATTATTTCCTTATCGTCCTTAAGATCTAGTCTATACTTCTAATAACTATCTAGAGTATAATTGCGACCTTGTTATTCGTAGGCTTAGTAATGAACTAGCGTTTAGGATAGTAGGAATATTAAGGAGGTTAGTATTAAAAGGCATAGTAGCTTATAGGTATAGCAAAATAGCAACTTTAATAGTAATCTTAGGATTAACGACTAAGAGTCCTAAGGAGCTTTGATAGTTAGATAGATTACTATTAAAGTAAGAAAGAAAGGTAAAAAGCTCCGAACTATAATTTAAAATTATAGATAGCTAGGTACGAGACATAATTTCAATAATATAGGTAGCTAGGCTAGTAAGAAGGATAGAAATTCTAGGATATATAGTTATATACTTATAATCTTTATTTTAGTAGTTATATAAACTACTATACAAGCTAGTCTATAGCTATCTACTTAGTATCTTACATAACTATATCTTTAGTCGTCTACTATACTCTAGTAGTATCTACTACTATATAAGTAGAGTATATATAGTCTATAGCTACTTGCCCTAAGCTAAGATATATTCTATCTTTCGAATTACTAAGATATATTATTAAGAGGTACGTTAGCTTTAATATTCCCTTATAGCCTAGCTTAGCTAGTATCTTATAGTACCTATTCGTCCCCTCTAGCTACTTCCTCTCGATATCGAAGTAATAGTAGAGAGCTTTTACTCTACTATGTCCTAGGCATACTATATCCTTTAAGTAGTAGTAGCGGAGATTATAGTTCTAAGGCTAGTAGCTAGGCTAATCTAAGCGAGGCATACTCCTAAAGTATAGTAGGAAGCTTTTGTCCTATATATTAATATTTCGAATAACTATATACTTAGCAATAGTATAGATTTCGTATAGTATTAGGAAGCGTTTCTAACTTAAAGCTTTCTATAGAATTGTTAGTAAGACCTAACTTTTTAGCTAGCTTTATAGCTAGCTATAAAGGATATACCTAAACTCTACTATTTCCTACTACCTTTAATAGCTTTCTAATCTAGATCTTAGTCTTTATATTCCTCTTAAACTACTTAATTGCCTATAGCTTTCTCTATATCGAATAAATAGCCTTATACTAATATATATATACTATACGAAACTCGATATCGAGAAATTTCAAGTAGTAAAGCTCCTTAGCTACCTCTTGTATCTTAGCTTTATAACTTAGAGTAAGATCCTAACTCGGATTAATAAAATCCTAGTTCTTAGAATCTATAGGTAAATCTTTTATATCTAAGTCGCTCTATTCGTACTATTCTATTAGGTAATCGTCGAGTACTATCTCTATTAAGCTTACGCTAGTTAAAACATCTACTACTATATATCTATCGTATAGATCCTCTTTATCCTTTACCTTAATCTCTTTCCTAGATTATATTAGTATTCGATTAATAATAAGTCTAATAACGCTAGCTATATAGCTAGCTATAGTAATACTTATTCTCTATTCCTCTACTATAAGAAGACTAATCTTAGGTTAGATAGCTTCTCTTCTTATTCGGCCTTGCTTTTCTACTAGAATATAGCTTTATCCTACTTAGGTCTCTCCTTCTACTTCTCTAGCTATCGTCGGAATATAGTTTACTTAGCTCTTTTCTTCTTTCTTAAGGCTTGTTTAGTCTTAGATGTCTATAAGACTTACTTTACGTCTACTATAGTCTTCCTATATATAGAATACTCCTCTTTTGTCTTATAATACTTTAGGCTCGATATACGATTACTAGGTTTATTTTTCGCGTCGCCGATATAGTAACTAAGCTTATAGTCGCCTTAATATAGTTACTAATTACTACTATGTATAGTAGGCTAAGTAGGACGCTTATCTCGAGCTATCTTGTATAGTTATTATAGGATGTTAATATCCAAGTTTTCGCAAGGTAAGAATTAGTAATAAAGCTCTAAATTTTATAACGTAACCTATATAAGGTTTCTATAGCAATAGTAACCTAGGCGATAGATAGATACTATAGAAAGAGTACTAAGTAGTATAAAAGTAAAGCTTCCTTTATGTAGCTAGTAGTATAGCTAGGCTTTTTAGTAATACTTATATAAACTAGAAAAAGTCTAGGTTATAACCTAAAATTAGTATAGGTCCTAGAACCCGAACCTAAACCAATCGTCTAGTTCCTACTAAGAAACTAAACCTAGACCCAATCTCTTAGATTATACCTAATCTACTAGGCTATCTAAGCTAAAGCTAGAGTAAGTTAGACTAAATCCTTAGGAATTAAGCTAGATTTCTATAATTCTAGGTCTAACAATATCGCCTATAGATTAAAATATACCAAATCGAGTATATAGTATTTCGAAGATTCCTTAACGGATAGCTTCTTATTAAGAATCTAAATAGCTAAAAGTAGGACAAGTTAGACTAAACCCTTAGAGATTAATATAGATTTCTAGGATTCTAGGTCTAACGGTATCGCCTATAGCTTTAAGTATCCTAAATCGAGTATATAGAATTTAGAATATTTAAGGAGTCTATATACAAGAAAGTTAATAGACTAGGTCTAATACTAAACTAAGGCTTAGGATTCTAGTATAGAGTCGATAGATTTAGAAAATCGCCTATTATCGTAGTATCTCCTAGTATTATAGGCGTATTATACTATATATAGAAGGTATAAAGACGAGAATAGATTCTACTTTATCTTCTTAAGGAGTAATAGTAATAGCTAAGTCTTAGCTTACAAATTAGGCTAAGTTATTCTAGATTTTTTAAAATAGGAAAAATCTAAGGATCTTTCCTTTAAGGTTTGTTCTAAGAATTAACTACTAGACTTGGTATGTCTTTAGCTATAGACGAAACTATTAGGACTAGAAACCTAGGAATATAGCTTAATTCGTAAGGATTTAGTCTAACTTATTCTACTTTTAGCTATCTAAATAGAAGAATCTCTAAGGGTTTTCCCTTAAGGAAGGATTTAATATATTATAGACTATACTTAGTATATATTAAGCTATAGTCTATTATAGACTATACTTAGTATATATTAAGCTATAGTCTATACTAAAAGGCTTGGAAACCTAGAGATCTAGCTTAATTCGTAAGGATTTAGTCTAACTTGTTCTACTTTTAGCTATTCGAATTCTAAAGGTTTTAGAGAAGACTATCTTTTATCTAGTATATTACGAGGAGTACCTATACTAAGTAGTAAAAGAGACTAGATTTAAGGAGTCTATATACAAGAAAGTTAATAGACTAGGTCTAATACTAATCTAAGGCTTAGAATTCTAGTATAGAGTTAATAGATTTAGGAAATCGCCTATTTTCGCGATATCTCCTAGTATTATAGGTATACTAGGAAGTATTATAGACTATAGACGCGTTCTAAGGATAGTAGTATAGTAGTTATCTATACTCGAAATTCCCTAGCTTAGTACTACTTAAAGAAATATAGGAAGATAGATCTTAACTAACTAAACTAACTTAGCTTCCCTATATTGCTTAGCGTAAGTTTATATACTTATATAACCTAGAACTAGCTCCTATAAGCTAATTAGGTATACTTCAAATAGTATATAGGAAGTAGGCCTAGCCTATATACTATATACTTATTAAGGGCCTCTTTAGAGGAGTAGGAATATCCTACTAGGCTCTATCTTACTATATCTACTATTCTATAGTCCTAAGAGTAATCTAGTTATAATCCTTTAACTATGTATATAAGGCCTCGCTAGTTATTCTAGTATAACTAAGCCTATTATAGTTAGATATAGAATATTACTAGTTAGATCTAGGAATAGTCTAAAGTATATTTAATTTAGTTAGTAATATAGGTAGTACCTTAGTACTACTAAATACTTTAGTAATTTGTTTTTAATATTGAAAGTAATATATTTTTAAATAATAAATATTAATTAAAGAAAGGTAAGAATTATACTACTATAACTCTAAGATTTAGTACTATAGAGTATAAAATTTTACTCTAAATCGATCCTTATATTTAGTAGATACTAGCTAGTATTAGCTCGATACATATTGATTGAAATCTTAATTAATATTAGTCTAATTAGCCTAAAAGTTATATTACTAAATTAGCGAGAGTTAGTTCTATAGAACGTAAAATTATAGTTAGAATTACTTCTTATATTAGTAGATATTAGCTAGTATTAGCTTAATATATATTAATCAGAACCTTAATAAATACTAGTCTAATTAGCCTAAATATTATATTACTAAAACTACGAGAATTAGTTCTATAAAATATAAAATTATAGTTAGAATCGCTCCTTATATTATTAGGTATTAGCTAGTATTAGCTCGATATATATTAATTAGGATCTTAATTAATATTGCTCTAATTAGCCTAAAAATTATATTATCGAAGTTACGAGAGTCGGTTCTATGCAAGTTAAGATTTGAGTTAGAATAGATAAAGCTTTAATAAGGAACAAAAGACTAATACTAGTAGAGAGTCTTCCTAGTAGAATTCTCTCTAAAATTATAATATTTCTCTTCTTTAATAATACTACTAATATATATTCCTTACTCCCTTATAGTATATATAGAATTATATTCCTTACTATACTAATAACTAGTTCCTAAGTAGAATTCTCTCTAAAATTATAATATTTTCCTTCTCTATATATTACTAGTATATATTCCTTACTTCTTAATACTCTAGATAAAATTATCTTCCTTATTAAATCCTAGTTCTAGTAGAGAACTACTTCCTTCTATTCTACTAGCTATAAGATACTCTTCTAGAGACTTTTCTTAATATATCCTTAGGAATAGTCTTTGCTTTAGTAGTAGTATAGAACTAGGCTTTAGTAACCTAAGAGAGAAGACTAATAACTATAAGCCTTCCTATAGTTTATCCTATCTAATAACCTCTCTAAGTAGATTCCTCTACCTAGTATTCTAAAAAGATATCCTATTTAGAGATAGAAATTAAATAGAACGGAATTAACTATTATACGTAGGTTAGAGAAGGTTCTCTTACTTTATAAAGTATATATAGTTCTAAGTAAACTAAAGATAGTATCCTAGGTATAGAGAGTACTAAGCCTAGCTAGATTAAGAGATAGAAGTTCTTTCGTCTATTCTATCTAGTCTAGGTCTCCATCTTTCGTAAACTTAAATATACTAAAAGTAATATCTAGTTTTAAGAAGTCTTACTTAATAGCGAGATCTTTATAAGCTCTAACTCTAGATAGAGCTATATAGAATACTCTAGGAGAGATCTATCTTTTCCTAAGATTAATAATAGTCTAATCTAGAGTTATACCTTACGACTTATAGATTATAATTATATAGTAGGATACTATAGGAAACTATTTACGCTATTAAGTCTCTATAGTACTATACTATAATATAGGTTATATAAGTAGATAGATAGTAGTTAGTAAATAAATAAAGTATTTAATAGAGGTCTAAAAGGAAAGGGAGGAGGATTAGGAGGTTAGGCTAGTATTAAGCCCTACCTAAGGTACCTAGATTCTAGTATTGCTCGACCTAATTATATACTAATAATATATAGCTTATATAGGCTTCCCTTCTAAAGGCTATATCCTTATAGCTCTTCGCTAGATCTCTAACTTCTTTTACTAATTACTAATAACTTAGTATTTATAATAAGTCGTCTAATTCGCGCTAGATTGAACCTAAAACTATTAGATAATATTATATCTAAACTTTATCTTTCTCGACTATATAACAATATTCCTACTATACTATTACTATAGAGAGTAAGGTTAAGTAATATATTATTATAAGAGCTCGAAGCTAGTAACTACTAAGAAGTTATTATAATATAAGTATATTGCTATCTACTACAATAGGCGAACGTATAAGGTATTTCTAGCTCTACCTTAGCTTTAAGTAGTAACTTAGTAGGAAACTATTAGAATTAAAGTAAGTCTTCTAAGTAGGATCTCGAGGTTTCGTTATATCTAAAGTAACTAGATTAGTTAGCTATTAAGTAACTAAAAACGTAGTTCGTCTAGTTTCTATAGGTAATAGTAATTATAAGTTAAGTAGTTATATTATTCGTAATGTATCTTAAAGGATTAATACTTAGAAGTAACCTCTTATCTATAGTATAGGCCCTACGTAGCTTTACTCTATAGTTTTACTCTAGTAATATTCTTTTTTATTTCTTTTTTGTCTCCTATTAGTACTATATATACTAGTCTTATCCTTTTACTAGGTAGTAGTATCGTTAGTAGGTATAGTGCAAAGGGTAGAAGATAGTAGTAAATACTAGAGGATATATATATCTTATAAGTAGTACTTAGTTACTTATCTACTTACTTCTTTATTATTACTTATTATTACTATAGTAGTAGATATAGGGATTGTCTCTTCGAGTTTATTAACGTAGCCTAGATCTTATTATCTAGGCGCTAGTAATGTTTTGTATAGTTCCCTAGTCTTCTCCTTATTCCTTTTAGTATTCTAATACTTATCTAATAACTTACTTATATCCTTAAAAGACTTCCTACTTTCCTATAAGTCCTATTTAGATAAATATTCCTACTATTATAATAAGTACTTCCTCTATCTATTCCTCGTTCTATTCTTTAGAATATACTTAATCTACTATATCTCTTTACTATTACTTAGTACTTCTTTAGCCTTAGTAGATACTTCGTTATCCTTATAGAGATTATATAGTTTAAGAAGGAATATATAGAAGGTATTATAGATTATATAGGCTAGTAGTAGCTAGAATTAGTATACCTATATAGCGCTACCTTTAACTTCTTATATATAGAATAGGCTAATATATCTCGATATAAGCTTTAGATACGATTTACTATCTAGTAATAGATATTTGTATATATATAGATTCTTTATATTTAGTATAACTATATTGTCCTACTTAAATATTGTTAGTATATAGTACTTATTATAATATGTCTTCTAGTATACTTATACTTCTACTAAGTCATTAGCTATTTTCTTCTATATATCGTTTATTATTTAGATATATTTAATTACTACTAGTATCTCTAGTACTTAATAGGCTTCCCTATCCTTATACTTGTTCTCGAGTATTAATAGATCTTCTAATATACTAGGGTTTCGACCTATTATTACTTAGTATAGTAAGACCTTAGTAGATAATTATATACTATTATTATATACAAACTTTGTAGCTAGTAGGAGGTTAACCTAGTTGTCTAGATTACTAGTAATATAATTATATAGATATTACTATAATATAGTATTCTATTACTCTATTTAGCTATTAGTTTATAGATAGAAGGTAGTTAATAAGCGATATTTAAGTCTTAGTTATAGGTATATCTTACTCTAATAGTAAGAGGTTAACGTCGATCTATAGTCTAATACTATATCCTTAGGTATATCCTAGTAGATATAGAAGATAATATTCTATAGTACTTCTACTATATCGATAGCTATCTAGTCCTTTTATAAAGATATATATTATATATACTTAGTAAAGTAGTTAATAATAACTAGTATAGTATCGAAGATATCTTTACTACCTTTATACTTAGTAGATAGAAGGCCTATAATAAAGTCTAATATAAGCTCTATAAATAGTTTACTTAGAATAGGAAGTAAGGATAACTCGCGATAAGATAGGTATCTTAGTACTTTATTATACTAATAGATATTATAGGTATCGATATATTCTTGTATATCCTATATACTATTCGGCTAGTAGTATATATATAATAGTAGCTTATACGACCTCTCTATACTATAGTATCTAGTAAGTATACTATTATAGTATTACTTAATAATCTCTCGTTAGATTAAATACTTAGTAGGAATATAGAGTCTATCTTTATATTATAAGTAATACGGAGTAGTATATACTATACGTTATATATATATACTAATATCTAAACATATCTAACTCCTAGGCTAAGGCGCTAACGCCTACGAGCATAGGAGACACGAGTCTACCTCTCTAGAAACAATATCGCGATAGTAGATCCGAGGAAAGGTAGAGGAAGGGAGGGAGGGATCTAGCCTCTATCCTAAAGCTAGACTAAAGGCTAACCAATACCTAAACTAGGCCCTAAAGGCCCGAAAGAATAGCCTAATTAGCTAAAAACGAGTAGAAATATCTAAAAGAACCTACAAGCCCTAATAGAAGATATCTAAAAGGCACTAGATACTCCCTAGGCCCTAGATTCCCTATCCCTCCTCTCCCTCCTCTAACGAGCCTAGACCTAGCTCCTATACTAATTGAAAGATACCGATACTATAGACATCCTCCGAACCTATCTATAGAACCTCTAAACTACGAAAACACCCGAACCGAGAACATAGGCATAGGCTACCTCCTAAGGCTAGCTAGCTATACTAAGTATATAGAAAATCCCCCTTAAAAGTTAAATAATTATAATAAGGGTTAGCTATAGGGAAGAGTAAGAAAAGATAAAAGGCTTTACTAACTAAGAGATACTTTAGGGACTTAAAGACTTAGGGGTAATCGCTATTAAGAAACTTAAAAGTAGCGACCTATAGGTATTT